>VMDO01023840.1:0-30863 GCA_007922755.1 Pedetes capensis
TCTAAAATATTTCTCCTAAATATTATTATTTATTATTATCTAAAATATTTCTTCTATTTTTTTCTTTTCTTTCTGGTTTTCTATATTACTTTTAGTATACTTTTCATCCTTTTCCATAGTTTGTAGGTATTATATTTAATTTATTTCTATTTTTTTCTCCTTGACTTCAAGTTTTGAAAGTTTTTCTTGACATATTTTCAATTTTACTGCTTTTTCTCTGCCACATTTATTCTACTGGTGATCCCATCAAAGGCATTCTGTGTTTTTGTTACAATGTTTGTGATTAGTTACATTTATTTTTATTATTTCTTAGAATTCCCATCTCTAATTACATTGTTAACCTGTTTCTAAAAAACCTCTTAGCATGATTGTTATTTTTTCTTTAAAAGTGGATATTATGTATACACTATAAACACATGAAGTAAATAGATCTTTAGTGTGAGGTTTCAGCTGTGAATTTGCCTGTATTTTCTGTTTGCTATATCCATGTTGTTGTTGTTAGGTGCTATCGAGTCAGTATCCGACTCATAGCGACCCTCATAGGGTTTTCAATGGCTGACTATTTCGGGATTGCCTTGGGAGTGGATTGCCAGGTCCTTCTCCCATTTTTGTGGTGCTGGGAATTGAACTTGGGACCTCAGAGACTGCAGCGCAGTCTCTACCCACTGAGCCAAATCCCAGCCCGCTATATCCATAGGTGTCCTTTAGTCTTTGTTGTATTTCCCTTGTTGTAGATGGGATTCCCTGAAGAGTCCTTCATAGGTAGAGTCAGAGGATTACAATCCTTCAATTGTAATATACTGCTATTATACAAACTCATTTGATGGGTTGGTAAGGTTTTGGAGTAGGGGAGCATTTTGTGGTCTTATGTTTAAGCCTCAATCTTTTATTGTGTCTGTGACCCTGGGACATGGTCTATACATCTTGTGATTTCAGCTTTAGTTTTCCTCTTAAGTGAGACTGGAAGGCTTTAAGGGGCTGGAGTTGGATATTTTACTTCCCTCAGGTTGATTAAGCTTTGGTGAAAAAAAATCATTCAGACTCTCCCATGGTAGTTTCCCTTGAGGACAGGCTTTGTAAGGAGAGTAGAGAGCTAAGGTTATTTCCCCTGTTATTTGAAGCATGAGGTATTTCACGCCAGTCTTTCAAATTCAGAGTTTGTTGAGCCTCTTGGAGGTAAAACTCACCAAAGAGTGCCTCTCTCTCAAGAATAAGTCCCTCAAAGTTTTAAAATCTCTAGCTTATTGATACTAAATGCCCACAATTTATCAATTATTATCTGTAGCTGAGAAAATTCCTTCCTGGACTTCTGTTTCTGCTTTATGTGAGCTACAATTTTTTTGTATTTTCTTGTTTCTCCAATACTACTCTTTTTAGTTTGCCATTTTAGTTTTCTGATGGATCTCAGAAGTGCTGATTGTTTGTTCAAGGTATTTCTTATTGTGATTTTCAGTTTGTTTAGAATGAGAGTGACAATTTTCAAGCTCTTTACATGTCACACTAGAAATTAAAAATCGCCTGTAACTTTTGATATGTTTTCTTTTGATTATTTTACTAGAGTTTTGGAATGAGAAAAAGTAAATATTATGTTTCAGTACAATGTTACCTGATAGTTTTATTTCATCTCTTTATACTTTCTTTCATCCCTTTCTAATTTTCTTCTTCCTTCTGTTCTTTCTTTTCTTCATTTCTCTTTCTTTCAAAGTTTCTGTTGTCAACAATAGTATCTTTGAATATACAATAATACCACATGAAAATGGTACCAGACTAGCTAACAGCACATAGAGCTGACTAGTGTTTTCAGATACAACATTAAACAAGTAATTCTAGCATATTTTTATTGATATGTCATTTTTGTTGTATATCCATTGGACATAAATAGCAATAATAGATATTTAAATTATAAGTTTAATTTACTCAATTCTAAATGCTTTTGTTAAACAAATATCTGCTGAGAAAACAATGATCTCCTATGGTCTAGAGATACAAATGTTAATAAGTTATCGCTCCTAATTTTTGTTACTTAGAAACTTTAAAAGAAGACATATCTTATAGAAATAGAATGAAGTGATACTGAGTTAGGAATGTAAGGAGAATGCTAAGGATACAGAAAGGAAATGTTCTATTCTTGCCAGAGTTCACAAAGGGTAGAGTTACAAAGAGAGACACATGAACAATAATTTAATGACAAAGATAAACTACCAAATAGACAAGAAAGGTGGGAATGTGTTTCAATGTACAGGACATAAAAAAATCTAGTTTGGAACAGAAATGTGAAAAAACATAATATATTTAAAGAAGGGTGATTTGTTGGTTGAAAGTGTAGCTGGAAATTATCTTGGAATCAGAATATAAATTATTCTTTGATATGCTCAGGAGTTGAAACTTTATTTTATGGGGCAGACAACGGAGTTGAATATCATCAGATTTGCTATTATTATTGTTATACTTTATTTTAGAATAACAGATATAGATGCAGTATTGAAACTAAATGGAAGAAGGGAGGGACAGAAAGAGTGAAAGACACCAATTAGGACCATTTCATAATCCTGGAGCAAAACTGTAAGAATTTGAATTAAGGCAAAAAGTTTTAAGTATGGTGGTAGAATAAAAAGGGAAAGGAAGTAGGTCTGATATATAGTTCCGGTATGTGGCAGGAGATTCAATGTGGTGGATATGAGAGGAGAAAATAAAAGAGATCTTCAAAATTTCTAATTATAACATCTAACTGGATGGTAAGGCCATTAATCAAGACTGAAACTAGAGGAGGGAAAAGGTTCAAGTGGTTAGGTGAGGTGCAAAATGAGTAAAGTTTAGAATATGGCAATTATCAAAAGATGAATAAATATATCCTGTAAATAGCTAGATCAACTGTTTGCAGACCAGGGCACTATAAAAAGAAATGCTTTGTTTTCCTTTCATTTAGTTCTTGAGCATTTGTAATGAGCATCAAGTTAATGGGTTCGGCTAAAGATATTAAATAAATAAAGTATTTTGGATTTTACTTTCCATCACTCAGAATTCTATCTTCCCTGGAATGTTAGCTATTAAAGGATATGAATCTTTTCTTATTTGGTTTCATTTCCTCCAGAACCTGGCAGGAGATCTGGCACAAGTAGATGCTCCATAAATATTTGACTGAATTGAGAAGAAGTATAATTTAAAAATATGTTCCCAATAAGAATAGTCATTGTATTAGCAGAGGATGGTGATAGATGATGTGAAGCATTCTGGAAAATTGGTCAGTGTTGACTGTGTATGCGAACTTTAATGTCACAATCAACCAGATGAGAGCTGCTGTTGCCCCAATATGTCAGGCAGGGCACAAGGAAAGGAGCATAGGTCAAAGTTCCCAAATTGGGATGCCATTGGAATTGCATATGAATTGCTTGAAAGTTCATCTTCCTGGGTTGCATGTCATTTGGAATGAACCAGAATCTCTGGTGAAGATCACAGTTAAAAATTCTCATGCAATTAGCCCAACAATGATCCAGAACTTCTATTAGTTTTCTTAAATTTATTAGGAATTGTGCTTTAGCTTTCTGGTCCAATAAAGTTGGCCAATGATGGACCAAATATCCAAGAGATTTAAAAAATAATCTTTAGCATGTTAAAGATTGAAAAATACTGCAGAAAAAAATCTGTGTAAAATAATATTTTACCCATCATTGGTCAATTAACCTTGCTTATAATTCTGTTTTGGACTTAGACATCAGGCTCAGTAATTAGGTCCCTGTCTAAATACCACAAATAACAAAAATTTCCCCCAAATCCTCATCCTAATAGGTGATCTGTAGAAGAAGATGGCCAGGAATTTGATAAATAAAGTTTGCAAAGTTAACTTGATGCTGAGTTGAAAGAGTTACTAATCAGATTTCTTTAAAAGTTCCTCACAAAGTTGAAATGGATTCCAGTGTTGGGGGTGCTGCTTATCACCTCAACTTCCTAAGTAAAGAAGATTTTCAAGGGTGGGAAGCAAGACATGTTCTGGGATCTGGGTTCATGGATCCATACCTAGTTTAAATGTCAGCTATAATTCCAAAATAATACATTAAGAGGGAATCAAAAAGAATAATGTTTATTTGTGCTTTAAGAATTTAAAATAATGGTGCAATATTTCTTAGAAAACATAGAAATTATAAATAATTTTGATAGAAAGTGTTTTAGGATGAGGCTATAAACATTATAGAAGTAAAATTGCTATAAGTGATCTATCATAATGAAGATGACACTTTTCAACCAGCACTGGCAGAACAAATATTTCACACTGAACATCAGCACATGTCATCTAGCATCACAGAGAACAAATCAACATTTTCTCTAGATTTTTTTCTTTTGGCTGTTTTGGTTTTGCAATATTTCTTATCAAGATGAATAAAGTAGCCCAAAGAAATGGCTTATCTTCACATCTTAGAGCACTAGATATTGCCCAAATTATCTTCTTCATCCTACCAGGTGCAATTTACTTACTAGATGTCAAATATTGAAAGCAGTACATGCAAAAATATAACATGAAAAATAGGTTGGTTTGTTTTTATGAAAATACTTTTCCTTTAATGGAAAAAACATGCTGTGGTTAATTAATCTGATGCTCGAACATTATTTTGTTTTAATCATATGATAATATCTCATTATTATACTCATATATTAATGATAAGAAGCTGAATTTTAGATCTATTTAACAACTAATCAAGGTCTTTGAGGTTTGAAATTATCCTTAGTAAAATAGAGAAACATATGAAGATTAAACTTTAATTAATGAGCTTATGGCCCATTTCTTGTGCAAAGGTAAATATTGTGCAGTTACCTCATAATGGTAAAACCTATTTTAACTCTTTCCATAAAAGAGACCATATCAAACATAAGTATTATCTCATAATGAAATGAAGAATCATATTAAATTGATCTAAATATTTTCTTTGTATTTGCCTTGGGGCTGGGTATCAATAAATTTTATGCTAATGGTGAATAATAGAAATTTAAGGATTTCATCCAATAAATCACATTTCTATTCACCTCAAACCTGCTGTAAAGATATTGTATTGAATTTACTATGAAATGTCATGGAAGATATGGAGATTAGATTGCATACCACAGCCAAGACTACAAATCTGCTCTTGTTTGTAATATCATAAGATCTCATTAGATATATCTTCTCAATCTCTATTGGATATTTGAAATTTTTGGAGAGAAAAGCACATTTAAAACTGAATAAGATATTATAACTATAAATACTTGCTTTCTCCATATGTAGCTTAAACCAGATATTGTCACTTCTGGAATTATCCTAACAAATTTGTTCTAAACGTTTGAATCTGAGTGTAAACTTGGCATATAGAAATAAAATCTTATAGCTGTGATTGTTTTTCTAATGCCTCTATTTTATAAATTTCTAAATGGAAACCATAGGACTTATATGAGAAAAATTAGTTGCTAGAAATATTACCACAGGAAAAATGTTACTTTCAGTTTATCTTATTTTCCCTAGAGGTGATATTTATTTCATAATGAAAAGGCATCAGAAGACCTATAATGTCATCAGAGGTAGGTAAAAGTAACAACTTTGTATTGTTACATGCAGTTATTTTTTCACATTCAATTTACTCCAAATATATATATTTTAATCATCAGCTACTTCAGACAAAAGTTTCAATAAAAAGCAACAGCAAGAGCCATGAAGGAGTTAGACATTCCTTGAGATACTTTAAAAAGTCAAATCCATGATAACTAACATTAAATCATACAATCACTACTGTTACCCACAGAAAATGTTTAGATATCCCTATTAAAGATATTGGACTGGGATTTAGCTCAGTTCATAGAGTGCTGCTCTGCAATCTCTGAGGCCCTGAGTTCGATTCTCAGTACCATTAAAAAAAAAAAAAGGGAGAAGGAGGTGGCAATCCACTCTCAGAGTCAACCCCAAACCAATCAGCCATTGAAAACCCTATAAGGGTTGCTATGAGTCAGACACAACTCAACGGCACCTAATGACAACAACATTAAGGATATCAGTCCTCCTCATTCTCTTTCATCCCATCCTATAACTCATTAGTTATAGAAACAAACTAATTAAATATTAATAAATTAAAAACCTTAAAATATTGCTTTACACAACAGTTCTCAACAAACCAATGAATGATTAAAAATCAATAATAAACCTAAATATGGTGTTTTATATTACTAGTGATATTGCTCATTTTAAAAATAGAAATGAAATGATTCTGATGCAGTTGAATCTGTATAAAATTATACAATAATGTATAATTATCTTCCTCAACCCAGGGAAGATGGTAAAATATAAATATTGAAAGTGGAGGGGAAATGTTAATTGCAATACTGGTAGCATATTGAAAAACAGCCAAGAGTAAATTCTGCTTATTAAAAGACTAAATTGGAACATGTACAAGATTTCTAAGAGATAACAAGTAGGATAATTTGATACTCTGTGTTGTGCTGCTAATTCTCAATCCCTCAATCCCTTACTAAATTGTATATGTTGTTAATCCTTGATTCCTTTCTAGCTTTATAGATTTATTAGTAGGCAAAATTATATTTCTCTGGCCTTGCCCTCATTTTATGTTGGAATTTTAACATGGCTTTCTATGTTTAAATTTTCTCCCATTCTAACTTACCCTGAAAAGATCTTTAGCCACTGCTGAGGTCCAAAGAACCTGCCTTATTGCCACAGTCAACATTATAGTAGCTACTGAGGTCTACTAACGTATTCCTCAAGACCATAGGTGCTTGATGATGAGGATCCTTATATGCATGGTAAGTACAGTAATGTCAAATATCTTTAATTGAAGGTACTCATGTTGCCATGGATTCACACCAATGTCTCATCAAGTCTGTTATAAATGACAACAGGAATCTATATGAAAGGTAGCAGCTCTGGTCACTGTGGTATGATGCCTTCGTTTTTTGTTTGTTCTTTTTGGGGTTGGGCGAAATTTCCCTTGATTTATCTCTCAAGCATGAATTCCTTCAGGTTTGGCCACAGAGCAGTATGGATGTGATGGCTTAGATACTTGTTCCTCAAAGGTCTATGTGGTAAAGCTGTATAGACTTACTTCTCAGTTATTGGGAGGTGATGGAGTCTTTAGGAGGTGGAGCTTTATAGGTGGTCTTCCTGTCATTGGTGATGTGCCCTTGCAGGGCATAATGGGACTCTAGTCCTTTGTTCCTTTCTCTTTTGCTTCCTGGCCATGAGGTGAGTGGCTTTGCTTTTCCCGGCACTCCTGCTATGTTGTGCCACCACAGACCCAAAGCAATGGGGCCAACCCAACATGGACTGAAACCTCTAAAACTGTGAGCCAAAATAAACCCATTCTCTTCATAATTTAATCAGTCAAGTTTATGGTTATGTAATTAATCAAGTTTATGATCATCTCACATACTTGCTATAGTGACAGAAATAATACAAGTTAATACAATGGACCAACAGACACTACACCATCTTTCATTATCACTGACCTTTTCTTTTTTGACTAAATTTGATTACATTTGCTCCATCTTCTTCTGGGATACCTTCCTCAGGCAGTGTCTCAGTTCCTATATGAAAAGAACCCTAACAAACCCTTGAGATATTTTGAGTCCCACAGTGAACTGAGATGACACTTAGTATACTATGTATAAAATGCTCTATAAAACCCAATCAAAAAATCTTTTATTATTATTACTACTTTTCGTTATTAGAAATTATCATTCTAACTATAAAAATATAATTCACTAGATACACAATTATAATTTTAAGTAATGTCTAAGCTGTAAAGTTGTTTAAGATTGTAATTTTGCTCACTTCCATTCATAATTGATCCTTTTATAGTTACCTTCTCCTGTCCCCAGAGCTGTTACGGCTAAGAACAAATATGGCCTAGTATCTTTAACAGGAAAGACTAATTAAAAATAGTTAATTAGGTTTGGTGAGCACTAATTTTATCTACACATATATTGCAGCTAAAATATGTCTGTCTTTATTCTTCATAGTGTTTGGAAACCTAATTGATAAATTATGTCTGTGTTTTATTATGAGAAGAAATGGGTGCATACAGTGTTCTCATCTATAATCACGTTGGATATCTACCCTTAGTCCACTTCAGACTTATTCTCTCCTCTGCTTTCTCCTGTATGTGGCTGAACTATATGATTACATGAGGTGCCTTACTCTAGGTCCTCCTGATGGGTCCTACTCATAATTAAGGGGCCCTGGTAGTCTATCAAGGGGCAGGAAGAGAAAGAGGTCAGGATGTACAATTTCTCTGTTTTTCCTCTTGCATGGTTGCATCCTGCTGGCTCTATCCCTAGACTGAGGAGACCACTTCTCTCAGGGCAGACTTCCTGACATGACTCTTATTATGGGTTTCAATATCTTGTCTCTTTAATCTTATGAGTATTATCAGTGCCTGTTTCCAGTCTTGAAGTTTGTCGTATCCTTTATAGTTCCTCTGAACTTTGGCCTTATTTGGTAAATAGCTTCCATAAAAATAAACTCCTTTAAAATTGTCTTTCGTTGAGGGTGCTATTATTTTTCTTATTCAGACCCTGATCTTAATGAGCTAAGGAATAGCATTCTGACTTTAATAACAGAGTATTAATCTTCTATTACAGTGGTAAATATCTTGCTTTCTATTACAAGGTAAATATATCCCTGATGCAGACATTATTCTCTTTGGAGTTCTTAATCTCCCAGGGCACACTTATTATTAATCCAAATGATGAAGGAAATAAGGTAGTCATTGGAAAATAAATGATGTTAAAATGTTGGTTTCTTTGACAGTGATTAAGGTTTTTTGGTCATTTGCAATCATATAAGGATACTTTCTGCACCTATTTGATTCATAAATGTATTATGAGAGAATTCAGTCTGCAGCCATACCACCCTGGCTTCCAATCCTGTCTGATCTTGGAAGCTAAGGAGGGTTATGCCAGGCTGATCCTTGGATGGGAGACCACCTGGGAATACCAGGGGCTGAAGGCTTGGGAGAAGGACCTGGCATCCCACTCTGGAAACAATCAGCCATTGAAAACCCTATGAATAGCAGAGAAGCACTGACATAATGGCAGGCATGACACGGTGGGTATTATTTCATTCTGTTTTACATAGGGTGACTATGAGTTGTACCTGACTCAATAGCACCTAACAACAACAACGAGAGAATTCATATTTAGATAACTACTTATATTCAAGATAGTGCCTTTGTGAAAAAACATTACCAAAGATTGCTCTCCTTAGAAGTTTTCTATTTCTCTTCCTTGTTTGTGTGACAGAAATTTGCTATTGTTCTGGATACTTCCCTCTTCTTGCAGAAATCCAATCAAGTACAAAGTTCTTTTGACTCCATCTGCTGTTCTGGAACCTTCTCTCCAATCCTTCTAATGCCAGCCACATTTAGGTTATATTCACTTAGAATAAATTTGAGATTGCAAATAGGTATCCTAACTCCTCTTATCATCAATACCGTATTTACCTTTAAGAAGAACTCCAAATGCTATTACTAAATTATAAGGCTCTCTCTTACTTAGTTCATGCCAATATCCCAACCATATTTTTCCAAACTAACATTTTAAATGCCAATCACCCTAATTTTTTCAAGATCCCCCTGCTCCATTCTGTACTTTCCTTCAGCTGTGGGCCATCACATTTCTCTATAGCAGTTTTCCCATACCAAGCCCCAACGCTGCATCTTCCCCTTACGAAATCATGAACTATTTTGCCATGGTGGGAAGAATTTATTTGCAAATCACTATACACCTAACAAATAACAACTTATATCACAAGAGTATTTATTGTTTACTACTTTGCCCCTATGTTGACAGTTTCAATTAAGGTGGCTGGTTGAACCATGGACCCTGGCTTTTCACACATTCTGTCTTTTCACATCCTCACATATACTTTCATCTTGAAGTTTATTGTCCTGTATTCACATTACATGCTCTAACTTCTAATGTGGGTGAAGGATATGTCAGTCCCATTCCCAAGGCAATCCTGAAATAATCAGCTATTGAAAACCCTGTGGGGGTCACTATGAGTTGGATCCAACTCAAGGAACCTAACAACAACTAATTTATAATATGGAAATGATGCACAATCACATTCAACCCCAGGGAGGACAAGCATGAAAAATAGTACCCTCTCTTCATGCACCTCTCTATCATCAGGAAAACTCCCTAAGTCTTCAACTGACTTGGTTAGGTGGCTTGTCAGCCAGACTTGGGTGTTTTGTCCATTTTTCAATAAATCACTTGCATATGATGACTGCAGCTGGCTCACACAAGTGATGAGTCACACTGTAGGAGTAAGCAGTCTTTACCAAGGAGGAAGGGATAGGTGTGAGCAAATATCCCATATGTCTGTCGCTTGCTTCCTGTTACTCCAGGGGACCATCCCCCAGCCCATGCTTCTACTATGCTCAATCTCCTCCTACTCAGACTCTGTATTCTAGTAGTAGTAGTTATACCACACTTGCTTTAGGTTCTAGATTGTTCCATGTGCTCTGGGTATCCATTCTTTATTGTCTCTTGGGATATTCTTTGTCAAATGCCCTGTATTTAGCTAGTATCTATTAACATTACAAGTCTCAGTTTCAACAGTTTGTTCCATCATGATGTACTCCATCCACAAATCAAAAACTTGACCCTCCTTGGAACTGGAAATTGTCCTAATCATTGTCTGCTAGACCACATTTTCTATGTAGTTACACAATTGACTGACATGCCCCCTTTTTCTTCCCTACTTCCTTGGGATTTGTCATCCCTTTCACATTTTGCCAATAAGGAGTCTATTCAGGGAAAGGGTGTTGCCTAGAGAAAAGTCCTGGAAAATGTAAAACATTAGGTCCAAAGGAACTCCAAAGACATTTGGAGAAAAGCTTCTGGAAGCTCCTTCTCCCTATTCAGAAATGATTCTGTAGAGTAGGGTGGGCAAAATGTCACAGGAACAGTCCATGGAGCATGTATGTTGAGGTGTGCCTACCAAACCAGCACTAAGCCTCAGCAAGAGACGGGACTACAGGTTCTTTACATGGGTCTGAAAGACGAGAGAATTTACCCAGGTAGACTTGGGGGAGTGGAAGGCTTCAGTTTCCCCTACATAGACATAGGAGTGAAGTGTAGGAATGACTGTCTAATGTGCATAGGCAGAGGGTCCTGGACACCCTGACAGAACCTGCCCTGTGCCCTAGTGCAAAGTGAGGATTTCAATGATTTCTGAATATCAGAAAATGACATGGAAGTGTGAAGAGGCTGCATGAGACTCCAGAGAAACCCAATCAGTAGAATCAATCTCCATATATAAGAGGGAATTTAATATGGGAATTTTCTTCCAGGATATGGATGCCAAGAAGGCTCATGATCTGCTGTCTGCAAGACTGAGGACCAGGGAAGCTGGTAACTCCCAGTCTGAGGTTAAACCCTTGAGAAGGGAGGGGAGGCAAGAAATGTTTGTGTAAGTCCCAGAATCTGAAGGCTCAAGAACCTGGAACTCCAATGTCCAATGACAGGAGAATCTGTGTGTCCCAGCTCCAGAAGAAAGAACAAACATGCTTTTCCTTTCTTGTTTTGTTTTATTCCAACCTTCAATAAATTGGATGATGTTAACCCATATCAGTGATGGCAAATCTTCTTTACTTAATCTACTGACTCAAAAGCTAATCTCTTCTGGAAACACCCTTACAGACATACCCAGAAAATAAAAATGTTTTAGCTGATACTATCTGGGAGTCACTTAACTCAGTCAAAGTGACACCAACAATTAATCATCAGAGGCCCAGATAGTTCTACTAAGTGTCCTTTAGCTCCAACTGACATAGGAGCAATAGAATGAGTGCTGTGCACCTGAGGGGATAGCACAGGGGCCAAGAGCCTCTCAGACCTTTATGGTTGGGAAGAAGATTCTCAGACTCAGACTCGTGAGAATAAAGAAGAAATGGTTGGTGAGAAATGATCATCTCAGCATATGCTGCTGTTCATAGGGGTCAACTCCTACCAGAAGACCTAGCAATCCCTGGGCACCATGGGAGCTCTTGAGAAGAGACAGATCCCAGAAAAAGCAAAGAGGAATTTATTAAATTTCCATCCATGAATACAGGGATGTGGTGGTTAATCTCCCTTGTCGACTTCACTGAATTGGGCATGCCTACAGAACTTGGAAAGAATAACTCTGGGTGTGTCTGTGACAGTGGTCCCAGAAAAGACTGGTGTGTGGTTTGGTGAACTGAATAGGGAAGACCTGCCCTGAATGTGGGTGGTGCCATCTGATAAGCTGAGGGCCAAATTGAATGAAACAGTAGAAAGAGGGGAAGTTACGTCTGGCTCTCACTCTTCTTTCCTTAGCAGGTGCTGTTGCCCATGAGGATCAGACTCAATATTCTTCAGCCTTTGAGTGAATATGCACACCAGTGTCTCTCCAGGGGAATTTCCAACCTTTGGTCTTGGACTGGGGCTGCTTCATTGGCCTCTTGTCTCATTCTGAGGTCTCTGATTTCTTGGACACAACAGCTAACAGTTTCCCTGGCTCTCCAGTCTACAGACAGCACTGTGGGACTTTTCAGTCTGTGGTCATGCAAGCCAATCCAATAAACCCCCTCTTATAATTATATATTTTTGTTGGTTATGTTTATCTGGAGAGTCTGGGCTAATATGAATGAGGACTTAAAATAGAAATTAAGTTATTATGAGGAAACTGTACTTCTTGGGTATTAAAATTCCTTCTCACAATAGCTAAGTTCTTGCCTAAGCCACAAGATCCTTGTGTCTTTCTCATTTGTCATCATAAAACCCGAATCTGGTTCAGTGCATATGCATGAGAGATGGTGAGGGGATTGACCAGTGGGAATGTAGGATGGGGGTAAGGTAATGTTTTAGGAACCAGAGAACATTGGTTAGAAGTAAATAAAATATATGTTAAATTCTCATTTACTTTGGAAACAAATGTTCAGATTCCTACCACTATAATTAATTTTATATCCAAAATACCTTACAGGAAGAAATTCACAAAAACATAAATGTGTACATTTCTATGTAATTTATACTTCATGTATCAAATAATATGAAAAATTTCTTTAGAAACCCAAGAAATGTATAATATGATGGATATCACATACTCAATGTATGCATTTATGAATGTATAGATGCATTTGCATTTCATAAGCATATATATATATGTAATATTGGAAATCATACAATTACAGTATATGCATTCATTCCCTACCAAATATGGGCTACAGAAATATAATTTCAGCAAAAGATTCAACTTTATCTGAAATACTACCATATTCGCAATAAAAATTGAGCAAATTTCAGTCTGAAAAGGGTTCAATGTCACAGAAAACTAGTAATCTAATAGCCAAGAGCTTGCAGGATTCCAATAAAATAATTCTTTATTATAGTCATTTTATATATGACTTTGTGGTTACTCTTTCTTTACCTTTCTACATGGGAAAAATGGAAATTATAACTTCCTGTTCAAACTATTCAAAAATAAAAATAACTCAGCAGCTTCAAGCAAACTTCTTTCCAACTTGAAAACATTATATATTTATATTGTTCTTCACAAAATGAAGAAAGATAACTCAGAAATAGAGAGGGGGGAAGCAAACAAATAAAAGAGAGGAAGTAATCACACAACATATTACAACTTCCCATACTATGTTAGATTATTGTGGGAGAGCCAGCTGGTGGAATTATTGGTCTTTCACTCTTTCTCTGCTAGTTTCAAATTTGGTTTGTGCCTCTAGGGAAATGAGTTTGAATGTCTCATCTCATTCCTAGAAGCAACAAATCTCAGAAAAAAAAAATCAGTTCAATTCTCTGAAGGAGTTTACACAGAATATGAAGCTGCGAAGGCCCGCTGCATGTGGAAGAGTTGGCTCACATCTTACATCGGGGTCTGGCAGGGCCCAGGTTGGTACCTGTGTGGATCTTTTTGGAAGAACTAATTGGCTCCTTAGAGCCTCTACCCTTCCACGTGGATTTCACGGGTGATTTTTTCCTTCAGCTGTGCTGGTGTATGCCCATTGGGTGGTAAAAATTTTCCCAAATAGCTTCTTTCCTTGGAATGATGTCTGGCTAAATAAAATAATATTGGGGGAAGGGTACTAAGAGAGAATGCTTGTGAGCCACTAAGTAAAGATGGCCAATCTCGCCTCCGCTCTCCCAGTGGGTGGGCACTGTTAGTGTGAATGTGCCTAAGTCCTCCCCAAGTATTCCATATGCAAGGTGAGTTAAATAGCAGGAAATTAATCCTTTTTTCTTTTTGTGGCACTGGGGGTTGAACCCAGGGCCTCACGTTTGCATGCTTTGCAAGTGCTGTACCACTGAGCTGCACTCCCAGCCCATTGTTTTTACTTTTTGAGACAGGGTCTCACTAAATTACACAGACTGCCTCTGGTCTCGAACTTGAGATCCTCCTATCTCTGCCTCCCAAGTCATTCAGAATTACAGGCACAGGAAATTAATTCTTCCTGCCATATGTCTAGCAGTATTTTATTAGTTCCATACCTGAACTTCATTTAAGTCTACGAAAAGCATCCATATGAAATAAGATACTGTCCCTCCTGTCTCAATTTTCAGCTGAGGAAAAGTGTCCTTTCCAGTTAAGGTTGAGTCTGAAGGAAACCAGCTCTGCTTATTCTGTGACCACCCTTCTTTCATGACACCATGACACAAGCTAATGCTATTTGCCTCAATTCACAAGATAAATGAAAAAATGAGTAATGTTAGCTATGAACCTTTGCATTTTGTAAAAACCTGATCTATTATAGTAATGGCTCACAAGTGCTAATGTTAATAAAAAATAATTAGATGCTGAGAGATGAGAGCAGATGTTTGTTTGGAAGCTGGGTTTCAGCATCATATTAAAGTTAGGGCCACTTCTCAGCTGGGGACTCAAATGGCCAGAGATTGTTGTGCACTTACTTTCAATACAATTAGAAAACAAAACAAAACCACTCAGGGGTGATATTTCGATCTTCAATTATGTAATTAAAATTTTTTTGAAGATTGACTCCCAAAGGTTGGGCTGTTATCAATTAAACAACAAAAACACGAAGAAATACATTTTTGTTAAAAGAAAAAATATTTCATGAAAGTGAAGTGGTAGTGATGCTTTTGAAATGCATAAAATATGTGAGGCTTTCCATCAAGACAGTCATCTTGGAGCCTTATTACCATCCACATTATCTTTTTTCTTTGCCTATAAACTATTGCTCCATCCTAATAAGGAAATGACTTTGGGTATAGTGATGTGTTTTTTGTGTTCTTTGTTTTCTCAGTAATGAGTATATTAGTCTGATATGAGAGAAAAATCTGTTTTATATAATTTTTCTGGCATACAGCTATAAATAATTACTCTAGTACCACTTAGAAAAAAGAAAGAACTTAGCAAAACTTTTGTGTTTTGGTATTTTCAACACTTCTGAATCATTGGATTCCATTTGAATCCATTTAATTTTCGCAGATAAGCATGAGCATCCTATTTTAGGTCTATGGCATATTTAAACAACACATGTCCCCTGGGCCAGTCTTCACCTTGAGTCATCCCAAGAGAATTTTTCTTGTTCTCATAAGCACTGCTAAAAGGTGACCAGTGGAGCCATCATCCTCATGTTTTTAGTTGGTATTCTGCTGCTGTAACAGAATGCCACAGGTAGCGTAATTTATAAACAATAGAACCTTATTTAATGCAGAATTTTGGAGTATGGAAAGTCTAATATCAAGGAGCCAGCATCTGGTGAGGACCTTCTTGCTGCATAGTAACATAAGTGGAGGACATCACATGGCGAGTGTCACGAGAGTGTGCAAGCTCAGATCTCCCTTCCTCTCCTTATAAAGCCACTAGTCCTATCATAGAGGCCTCACTCAGGATCTCATCCCATTGCAAAGGCTCCACCTCTCAATACCATTGGCTTATGAATTTGGAGATTAAGATTTCAACACATGGTGTTTGGAGACACGTTCAAATTTTAGCATAATTCTAGTCCAAATAGCTTTCAGTTCATCTCAACTATTCTTTGGTGGAAGTGGGTAAAGGCATTCAGGGTCATCCATGAGTGGACCTATTTATAATCAACTGCTCACAAATGTAGCGATAGCATAATATCCAGGGCACATGCATTTTCTTTTCCCTTTATTTTTGTTAACAACTCTAATCATAACATCAGCCTACCTAGAACTGATGGAGGATGGTTGCAGGATGAGCAGCCAGTCAGCAGAAACTGCACCCTGCTGAGGACAATGCAAGTGCAAAGGAAGAACTGCCATCAGCAGTGATAAGGCCATAAGGCTGAGCTGGGAGTTGTGAAGGCACCTTGACATGATAGTCAACCCTGAGGGGTTGGTGGGGGGAGTTGGTCTGTCTACAAATAATGAAAACATTTTCTTTTTGTTCTGAGAGTGCTCCATTCTGCCTCCCTCATTGAAGACTCCAAAACCAGAAAAGAAAGCAGTCCATTGGAGAAGTTACTTTAGCAAAGCTAAGGGATGGCAAGTTTGGTTCCACAGAAGGACCTTCTGTGTCACAAACTCAACTCACTGGTACAGCATCTGATACTTCCCGCTGATATATTTTATTCCACTTTCACGGGTGCTGGGACTCTGGGCAGCTACAGAAAGTGAGTTTCTAGAGGACCAGTGTTTCTCAGGAAGAATGCTCAGCTAACTCCACTTCCTGCCATTAACCATTTCATCAACTTGGGGGGATCAGATCAGATTGCCAGAATTGGGTAAGTGTGATCAGGACACTCACTTTCACTCTCCTTAAAACTACAGATGACAGTTTGACAACTTGGCAAGGATGAATTTTGTGATGATGACAGATACCTTCACACCCTAAGAGGTATCATTGCTTTATTTGCAAACAAGTATCCTCATAATTGTCAGCATGGCAGGATGAATCATGTTACTTGGGTTTTCATCTCATCACAATATGCAGAGAAAAAGCCAAAAACATTATTAACTTTCAAATCACTAGAAACATCACATAGTAAATACAGGTGCTAAGTAGCTTATCCATCTACACCCAGGCTTGCGACTCTCTTATAGCATGCCTAACTTTTATTCCATTCCTTGGCCTTAAAACTTTGCAATGTATTTATCTTATTCAGTTTTGTGGTGCTATAACACCATTCTTGGGGTCGCAAACTTTATAAGGAAAAGAGGTTGGATTTGCCCACAGTTTTAGAGGTTCAAGTGCATAGCTCTACCATCTGCCCAGTTCTGGCAAAGGCCTCATTGTAGATGGCATCACAATGGTGGGCACACACAGAAGAGATGGCATAGTGAGGCAGAAAACAAGAGTTTAGATTAGAGCCAGGCTAGTGTTTTTGGTAATAATCAACTCTGCCTGCTAACTGACTCAATGAGATCAGCATTTATCCCTTCCAAGGACAGGCCCCATGACCTAATCAATTAATGACCTAATCATCTTGCATTGGGCCCTACTTTTTTTATTTTCAGTTTTGGGGATTGGATTTAGGGCCTTGCATATGGTGAGTAAGTGCTCTACCACTGTTACATGCTCAACTCCTAAACCCTTCTTCCTAAAGATTCTACCACCTCAATACTGTCACACTCAGGACTAAGTTTCTAGGACATGGACCTGTAGAGGATACAAACATTCAATTTGGCTTCCCTATCTGCTCCAATGTCTTGCACTGATCCCTGCAATTTTGAACTCTCTGGCCTAATCCTTCTTCAACCTCTTTCTCTTTTCACAGATTGTCAGACATTGGGGATTCTGCTTACCTACTGTTGCTCCCTGTCCCCTTCATCCTTCATAGGTTTTCCTTCCAATGTATATCTTGCTCATTGAATTCTGCCTTGCAGGCTGCTTCCCAAAGAATCTGAACTGAAGAACTTGCCAAGTAACATTGGCTGAACTGCCTTGGTTACTCTACTTCTGTTTATGGCTTGTTAAATTTGTCTTCCTTGGGAGCCCTTGAGACCAAGGATCCTGGGGATAGTGTATTAGTCTACTTGGGACAACACAACAATACCATAGATGGGATGGCTTAAACGGAAAGGTATTTCCTCATAATTCTTGGGGCTGGAGGTCCAAGATCACAGTACCAGCAGGGTTGGTATTTGGTGAGGCTTCATCCTTGCTTGCAGATAGCCACCTCCTTTCTGTATCCTTATGCGGCCTTTGCTCTGTGTGTGTATGTGCAGACCAAGGTTAAGTCCTGGTATCTCTTTCTTTTACAGGTACTCAGAACTTACCAGATTAAGGCCCAAACTTTATGACATCATTTAACCGTATTATCTCCTTAAAGACCTTATCTCTAACTATAGTCACATTAGGGATAGGGTTTTAACACAGAAACTTTTAGGGGAAATAATTCTATTCACACAGATATGTGTCATAAGGAGAAGTTCCCATATTAACCAAATTGAAATGAACCATGTAATAATTAATCTTGATTGTCAATTTATTGGATTGAGAAGTCCCTAGGAGATTAGTAAAGCACATCTCTGTGTGCATCTGTGAGGGAGTTTCCAGAAAGGACTAACTAAAGGGGCAGGCCCACCTCTGATGTGGCTGGCACCATCCCATAAACTGGGGGCCTAGATGGAGTAAAAGGAGAAAAGAAGGAAGCCAGGGTATAGACATTCCCTGCTTCCTGGCTCCCATGAAGTAAGTTGCTCTGCTCCACCAATCTCCCTGCCTCAATGGACTGAAACCTTTAAAAGCACTAAGCAACATAAATAATTTTTCCTATTGTTTTTTTCAAGTATTTGTCACAGTGGTGGGAAACTGACAGATATAAACCACATGATCTTGGTTAGGGCATTTCATCTCAACAGGCCTCAGTAAAATAACAGGATCGAACCGGGTAACATATCTATGCACATTAAAAAGGAATGTACCCCCAGAATTCAAATGGCTAGACAAGAACAGTAGTGTGGTTATTCACACATTTTTTTTCATTTTAAACAGGGCTGAGAATGGAAGAATATGAGCTAATGCCCAGAGAACAAGGATCTTGCAGCATTTCAAACCTACCTCCTTTTTAAGTCACAGCAGAACACTATGAATGACATTGTGAAGAGTGTTTTTGTTTCTCATCTTTCCTCTAATTTACTGTCTTTCAGAATTTTAGAATGGGCTATTAAAAGCTAAGTGTGTGTGTGTGTGTGTGTGTGTGTGTGTGTGTGTGTGTGTGTGTGTATGCACAAAGGCAATGAAAACAGGTGCCTATTAAGTTTCATAAAACAATGCTAATGGGTGCTCAAAGGCAAAGAGGTGTTAAGTATTACTGCAGGTGTCAGACTTGGATGGCCACTAATACCATTTCTTGTTTAGACTGTGGGCAGCTAGATATGTGTTCAGCATGAAGTAGGTACTTTGCAAGTGATTACTGAATGAATGGAAACTGAAAGGTGGGTGGAATAGAGTGAGAGTTATTAGGTTTTAGATGAAAAGAAAAAAATGACTCAAAGCCCTTAGATATGAGTAACTGCCAGAATGTTAATACATATACATTGATTGCTCTTCAATCTCAGTTACAATTAGATAATGTCTTTACTATCAATTTAATTCCATGCATTTGTCTGGATTTGTTGAATACACAAACACTAGAAAAATTAAGCAATTAGAAATAGTGCTTTTGTGGTTCAAATGGTCTATTGAGCTGTCTTGTTACTGGTTTCTATAAGCAATCCTTAGAATATAAAATCTTAGTGAAGTGTTCCATTAATTAAAGAGACATTCAAGTGATTAGATTCTTCCTGATTCTAGTAGTATTCTGACAATATATGTTATGAGAATTACAGATTTTAATGCTAAAAACAGTATCTTGAAATGAGTGATGAAAAGGAAATGTTCTTTTTCCCAGATCCTCTGAATCTTTTTTCTTATTATTTTCTCAACTGCTCATTTCTTAGATAGAAAGTAAGACTGAGTAAAAGGGGATATAATATAGTTTTCAGCACAATTGAATCCACTGCTGAGAGTGGGCTCCATGCCCCTAGTGTGGGAGACTGATCACAGACAATAGTCCAGGTAAAGATAGATTTTGAAAGCACCCCTCTTCCCTTAAAGTGGCATCTGAAGAGAGATGGTGACTTAGATAAAGGAAAATCCTTAGGAGACTGTGACAACTCAACCCAAATGTTCCCTCTTGTCATTGGAAACACTGTGAAAAGTTTTCTCCAGCAGGATTAATGACAAGAGAGAGTAAATGAAACTATTTCTAATGTGCTTTGGTATTGTAAACATACATGCATTATATTCAAACACTCAGGCTAACTTACTTACTGCACGAGCCAATTAGATCATCTCCAATCACATGTGGAAAGAACTCAGGCTAATCTAATCAGTTCAGGGATGCTCTATTTATTCCTGTGTTTCTGATGCCTTTATGACATTACAAACTGATCTGTAAACATGCTGTCCTGTGAGGAGAACTGCTTTTAGGCATAGAAGTTCAGTAGATTATGATTTGGGAGAAATGCAATGTTTTATCATGAATCTCAGCATTGGGAAATTTTTCTAAACTCTCCAAATAAGAATACTGCTTCCCCCTGGGCTGCAGAACATTAGTTTATTACTTAACTAGAAATTTGAGCTTTGTTTTTCAGATTTCATTGACCTTTCTTGACCACTTGAGAATTTTTCTACATGACTCCTAAGGAAAATGGGAAGGAAGTTGTGGAGAGGTGAAAAGAAGAAGTTTAGGTATTATGCCTTCAGCAAATAGGGTAGGCTGTCTGTAGATTCCCAGCTGTCATGTGGCTAATGCTCTAGGAAGGGCGAGGGTTTGATGGGAGAGGAGACCTCCCATTCAGAACACAGTCAGCAGACATACCTGTGGCCTTCCTAAGGCTCCAGGGTCTTCTATGTTCTCAGGAGTAAGCTGACAGTTAACCACACTCCACCTCATGGGGAACTAATGTTGTTTGACTCCTTGTCAACAACACTGCTTTGTCACTGGGCCATTCTGTTGCTCCGAACTTTTTCTGCGATCTTAGGAAAAACCCCTAGGAACAGAAAAATTTATAGTGTGAACTTGTTATTTTCAAGATCCTACCCTTTCATTTCCAGGCCACGACACTTTAACTAGATAGCATTAAGGGTCCTGTAGAGCTATTGGTTGGGCTAGGGATAAACTCAGAAATTCAATTTCCGATTCCATAAATCTGGGCATTTGCATTCCACTGAAGGGGAGAAAATCATGACCAAAGTAAAAATCATAGACTTATGGTCATCTGTTTCTGTGATAGATTATATTTGACAAAATAATTATTTAGTAATACTTACTAAGATTCAGCAATATGGAAAATGAAGAGAATATTCTCATTGTTTCATTAGGACTGAATTACTTATCATAACTCTTTTAGGCAGAACTATAAAATTTCTATTTTATATTTATTATTTTAATTGTAAAATTTGTGGGATACCACATGATAACTTGATACATGTATACAGTATTCAGTGATCAAATATAGTTAATCTCCTTAGTAAACATTTAAGTTTGTGATTAACAAAGTATTTGTATTTATTTATGGATTATAGTGTGATATTTTAACATATATACTACAGAATTTTTTAAAGTTTGTTTAAAAGCAGTTGGCTTTATAGGCAGGAGCATGAACTAGATGCCATTTGAAGACTCTTCAAATACACAAAACCTGCATCTGTACCACTGTGGTGTCCAATACTGTCAGATCTCAGAAGCTAAGCAGGGTCAGGTGTGCTTAGTACTTGGATGGGAGACCACCTGTGAACACCAGGTGCTGGAGGCTTGGGAGAAGGACCCAGAAACCCATTCCCAAAATACAATCCATAATCAAAAATCCTATGAATCACAGAGAAGCACTGACAATAGTGTTTTGCCTGTTGTACATTGTTGTTGTTAGGTGCCGTCGAGTCCGTATCCGACTCATAGAGACCCTCTGTACAACAGGGGAAACACTATTGTCAGTGCTTCTCTGCTGTTCATAGGGTTTTCAATGGCAGATTGATTTTTGGGAGGGGGTTGCCAGGTCCTTCTCCCAGCCTACAGCACCTGGTGTTCCCAGGCGGTCTCCCATCCAGGTACTAACCAGGCCCAACCCTGCTTAGCTTCCGAGATCTGACAGGATCGGATTCCACAGGGCTATGGCTGCAGGCCTGTTGTACATAGTATCACTATTAGTCAGACACTGACTCGAAGGCACCTAACAACAACAAAAAACAAATACACAAATGTCAGTGCTAGAAAGGATCCATATTCACAGAGGAAAGTCCATAATGATACTGAATATTACTTAAATTTATTCATTCAAGAAAGTAATATCTGCATAAATATTCTGAAGTGAAATAGTCCATTACTCTTTAAACCCCTAAACTCACTTCAAAAAGATATGGCATGAGAAACAAAAAGTTGCAAGGCTAATACCACAAGGTGACTTAAAAACGTTTTAAGTAAATAAACCCCTATTAAAAAAATCAAGTATTCAAAGCAGTAATGAATAAACTTGTGTTGTTTAGGAAAACAGAATATTATTCTAATAGAGTGTTCATAAAATATTTTGTCCATAATTGTACTAAGAACATCTCAACAAGGGGAATTTCATAAAGATGTCTTTCTACAAACACTATTTAATAGAAAAGGCTCAATAAAATGTGGTACACATTTTAATAAGCTTTAAATTACATAGAAATAATAATACTTTGAATTCACATAATCATTTTTCCTATTCAAAGTGATGCATTCAAGGTCAAAGGAGGCAAATACTGGTGTAACATAACAGAGACTCTTTAATGTATCTATCTGATAAAATTATCATGTAACTCAACAGAAAATAAATATTAAAATGCTTTAGAAGTGACAGAGAGGCTAATTTTAAAGAGTACTAATAACTGCAGTAATAATAGTAGAATAAGTTACCTTAAATCCTTTTTAATATGCTTTCCCACATAATATTGATCAAACCCTTTCTTTCACATGCATTACTACTGAAAGATAAAATCAAAATAGTCATAGAATAAAAATGATGGGAATGACCTCAGAAGTCACTTAATACAACATCTCATGTGATGCACATTTCCCTTTTATTACATATTTTTTTCATTCTTCTGAAAATTATGCAACAATCTTGACTATAACCATATGTCAGGAATTAGCACAGGTTTAATTCTTGGGGCTACAAGATGCCTAAAATGTTCAAAAAGTTTCAGACAAGTAGAAAAAAGCACACATGTATGCATGCTCAATGCTATGCATTGGATATGGCTTAAATGTGTCCAAAAAGTTCCTATGTCACAGTGTGATGATGTGGAATAGATGGACTCTGTAGGACATGGAGTCAATATTATGTTCTAGGGTCATGGGAAGCACTGCCTTCAGAAGGGTATACTGGACTTCTGGGGAGAGTTCTCATGATAGCAAGCTGTCACAAAAGCCTGAAACAGATCCTTGAATCACTCTCTGACTTCTCGTTTGGTCCTCTGGTATGCTGTCCTGCTAACCTCTACAGGGTCCTTACCAGAGCCAAGCTGATGCTGGTAACATACTCTTGAATCTCTAGTACTATGAGCTAAATAAATCTCTTTTCTTTATAAAGTTACCCTGCTTCGGGTATTCCATTCTAGTATTGAAAATTGCTATGTAATGAGATGCACGTCTAATTCTGAAAGAAAAAGAAAAAGGAAATCAAGTCAAGGTGTAGGAGTATGGATATACAATGGTTGGCTCGAAGACTGAATTGAGGTACGATGAAATTTCATAAAATGACAGGGTCAGAACCATGATGGGTTTTTATACTTCAAATATTTTTAAAATATTTATCCAAAAACATGTTAATAAAGGGTTTTAAGAAATGAAGCAAGAAGATCATATATGAGAATAGAAATTTTTTCAGAAACATTGTGAAGGATGACTATTAGACAAAATGAAGATATAGAAAATCTGCTCATAATGCTTTTTATTAACATTGGTGTGAAAGGATAAGAGTCTACTGCAGGGCATTCATGTTCAAGGTAAAAATGAAGGCATAGGTTTGAAAGATATTTACAAAGCAAGATTGACAAACCCAGATAGCCAATAAGATGTTGAGAATGAGAAGTCAAGAGTGATGCTGAGGCTTCCATTTTTGACAAGTCTGTTATTTAAGAGAAAATTACAAGAGTGGAACACGTTTGTACTGGAGGAAGGTTGATTGATAAGTGATATTGAATTCAGTTTCAATGTCTGCTTTAAAATCACATACTAAAATTCACTTGCCTCTTGAATGCAGGATTTATAAGGCATCTTAGGAAAAGTGAAATAAATGAAAGATTCATCCCTGCTCTTATCCGATCATCACTCCTCTGTATTCTCCTTTATGAGAAGTGAAAAAGAATTGTAGATTTCAGCTAAAATGTTGTTCATAAACCCTATATATTTATAACCCTAATCATTTGACATTTTATGTTTTTTACAAGAATCTTAACTCATCTTTGCCTCTTATTTATAGATTAACTGAAGAATATGAAAGTTAATTTAGTAAAAAAAATTGTGTAAATCTTTATTGTGTCAAATATATAACACAAAACCTATCATTTTCACCATGTTAAGTGTACAGCTCAGTAGCATTAAATACATTCACAGTCAAGTAGCCATCACCAATATTTATTTCCAGAACTTTCTCATCATCCCAAATAGAAACTTTCTACAATTCAATTTTCCTATAGTTATAACATTGCAATTGGTATATGTGCATTACTGTCTGTATTAGATATTCTCTAATATGGCCTACAATGCCTTCTACACCCTGGTACTCCTGCCACTGTGTGATTACCTTTCCCCTGAGCATAGACTAGACCAAATGATGCAGTTTATTTATTTATTTATTTACTTATTTATTTATTTTTGTAAAGGGGAGTTAAGCCCAGGGCTTCATTCATGCTTTTGTAAACACTCTACCACCGACCTGCATCCCAGTCCATTTTTTACTTTTTATTTTGGGACAGGATCTTGCTAAGTTACACAGGCCAATTTTGGCCTGGAATTTGCTATCCTCCTACCTCGGCCTGCAGAGTCACTGGGATTATAGGCATGAACCACTTGTAATGAATGTGGCAAAAGCGGTGGGATGTCATTTTGAGGTCAAGATACAAAGAGATTATGGCTTCCATCTAGGGTGACTTTCTCACTCATTCCTTCTGAGAGGTGAGCATCCCAATAAAAAATCCAGATAGCATAGTAAGGGGCTCAGATCTGCTGTCTACCATGAGGAATAGAAAACTACCAAGATGAAGTAGTTTGGGAGATCTTTGGGCTCATGTCAATTCTTAAGAAGATTGCTGCCCTAGTCAACAGCATGAGTGCCACCTCTTGAAAAATCCTGAGTCAGATCCATTCAGCTAAGCTACAATTGTGTTGCTCACTCACAGAAACTGAAAAATAATTATGTGCTGATCAAAGCTAGTAAGTTTTGGAGTAATTTGTTATGTAGCAGGAGAAGATAATGAACATGCTCTCCTAATTATTATGTAATTTTACATTGCAAAAATGCATAGTAATAGAAACAAAACAAAGAGTAAATATTTTATAATATTTTACTTTTAATAACTTTTTGTTCTAAAAATACTAAGTTGTGTGGTTGAATATGATCAAAAATTTTTTAAACTGCCAAATTTTTTCATTGTTGAGGTTTGAAGGTCTGATTCTAGGTTTATTTTATTCTTCAGTCTAATGTCTATGATAGTTTTTTAATATTTATAAAATAAAAAATGAATACGATTGTAGTACTTACTAAGCCATGATATTTATTTCTCAATATAAGATTTTTCTTAAAAATCCCTGAAATTTTTCTCATCTTTCATGATAATAGTTATTGATATTTTGATTTTTCTAAATAAACTATGAAAAATTTTCCAAATTTCCTAATAGTATACTGATAGGAATATCTATAGTTTCCATGTACAGTTTTTGGCACTAAGTGGCATAATGATAGAATTATTTCAAATATGGATTTCAAAACATTCTTCTATAACATTTGTTTTTTATTTTAAAAAGTATATGTTTTCTCATTTATTGTTAAAACATTTTATTTTGAAAAACACGATGAAGAGTATTTTGTGAACTTTATCCAATCATTTATCTCTGCATTTATTTCTTTATTTGCTTTTTTATTTTGACTTTTTTGAGACAAAGTCTCATTATTTAGCTGAGGCTGGCCTTAAACTTGCAATCCTCCTGGCTCAACCTCCTGAATGTTAGTATTATAAGAATGTGCCACCAGGCCCAGAAGAAATGTGTTTATTTTTAAAATATATATTTACTTTCTATTTGACATCCATAAATTACTACAATGTCAACAGAATTAGAATACTATGTAAAAGCAGAAAAAAGTACAACTTAATCTTAACTATTCTTTTTAACACTAGAAATGATAAAACTGGAAAAAAATCTGTGTGTTTCAAAAGATAATAATGGCCATTAGAGAAGTTTTTCTATTGGATGTTGCATATTTTTCTCTTTTAAATATTATTTCATTAATGAAGATTTTAATGCTTAGATGACATCTCTTTAAGACCTTTTCTTCAGTATGCTGAAATAATTAGTTTTATATGTATTTCATAATTGACACAGATTTAAGAAGATAACATGATACATTCTAGAAACTTCTGCCTGTTATTAAACTTTATTGTACACACTTTGGACTGCATAATAGCTTAAAATATTTATTTGTTTTTTTTTTTTTACAAATGTTCAGCAATATACTGTATGCATCATCTAACAGTATTTACTAAGAATGTATTCAGTTTATTCTTGTATTTTTTATTTCTTATTAAATTTTTTTTCATCTTATCAGGAAGAACAATTGTTTCCCCAAGGGTGTGTAGCTTCTGTCTTCATTATTTATTTATAAATATCAAAAGAAAATTCCAAATATTTATTAAGTTCAGTCAAATTCTGTAAAGTACTGATTCAAGGCTTGCATTATCTATGTAACACTGGAAACAATAAAATCATTACTCTCATGATCTGAATGGAGAGTCCTAAATGTCTTCTAAAGCGTAGTATATTCCTATTATTGTTAACTTAAATAGCAATCTAAAATTTAGATAGAAAGTCATAAACATAGTAGATACAAATCCATATTTAAAACACTATATTAGTTAACTGGTGCATTGCTATTATTGCACAGAAACTGACTGAAGCAAACTTATGAAAGGAAATGATTTATCACAGGGCTAATGGTTTAGAGGATTAGTCCATATGGTACAAGGCATGACTGAAAAGCTTAGTGGCAGGCTGAGTGGCAGATGACCTCTTCACATTTTGGCAATCAGGACCCAGACAGCAAGCAGAAATGGGCTCCAGATAAAAACCTCCAAAGACTCAACTCTAGTGACCTACTTCTGCAAAGGCTAGGTCCAACCTCCAAAATTTCCATGTTGTTAGGTGCCCTTGAGTCATGTCTGATTCATAGCCACTTTTATAGGGTTTTCAATGGCTGATTGTTTCGGGATTGCCTCAGGAGTGGATTGCCATGTCCTCCCATTTTTGCAGTTCTGGGAATCAAACTTGGGACCTCAGAGACTGCAGAGCAACGCTCTACCAACTGAGCTACATCCCAACCCCAAATTTCCATAGCCTCCATGAACTGGTACCACCACCTGGGTACCAAATGTTCAAATACATGACCTTTGATTAGTTTCAGACCATAACACTCCACCCTTGGCTCCCAAAGGTCATGGACATTTCATAATGTAAAATGCATGCAATCTAATTCAGGGACCCCAAAATCTTAACAGTCTCAATAGTGTTCAAAAGTCCAAATGTAACACCTCCACTGAGGCTCAAGGCAAACTTAACTGTGAGCCCCTGAAAAACAAAATCAGGCTACCTACTTCTATCACACAGTGGCACAAAGTGAGCATTCCCATTCCAGAATAGAAGATTGGGGCACATGAAAGATAAGAGTGATCTGAAGCAAGACCTACAACCCCCTGGAGAGGGAAATCCTGTCACTCCATGTTTAGCATCTGGATGGGACATCATCTGCTGTCTGGCACCTGGCATAATGTGGGCTTGAGCAGGCTTGGGACACTCTGCCCCCATAGCCCTGCCATTTGCAACACACATTTTGCTCTGGGACTGGCTCCACTTGTTGCTGGCTGCTTCCCTCAGCAGACATTTCACAGTACTGGCATCTCCAACATCTTAGGATCTCCACTGTAGCTTAGGCTCCACCCTCAAAGTTTCATGAATCAGGCCTTCAGGAACTCTCCACAGGGCACCCAACCTTGGTACACACTGCCTCATCTCAGAGGGTATTTTCTGGAACCTCAGTAGTAGATCTGTTGTTGCTAGGCCGTGGAGTAGGTGGGTGTCCAACTCATAGCTACTCTGTGTACAACAGGCAAAATACTATCATCAGTGCTTCTCTGCTATTCATAGGGTTTTCAATGGCTGATTGTTTTTTGGGAGTGGATTGCCAGGTCCTTCCCCCAAACCTACAGCACCCAGTGTTTCCAGGTGGTCTTCCATCCAAGTATTAACCAGGCCCAGCTCTACTTAGCTTCTGACATCTGAAGGGGTCAGACACCATAGTGGTATGGCTGCAGGCTCATGTAGTAGATCTATAACTCCTTAACTCCTACATTTTCATACCTGTATAGTCAGCACCACATGAATAGCACCAGGTTTTGCTGCTAGCTCAAGCAGTAGCTGGGTCCTTCTGGACCATGGCTGCAGTAGCCTTAGTGTGCCGGGGTGGAGAAACCACTTCCATAGATGGTCCCTTTGCAGCAGGGAATCCTGGAGGGACTTATTTCTCAGACACTCTCTTTTCAAGTGGATTTTCAGTTTCACACTCTGGAGTCTTAGATGGGAGGGATCTGGCTAACTCCTTCTCTGCCCCAAGGGTATTTCTCCCATTGGGCCTTTTAATGATGTTTACTTCTTTAATGGTTATGGTACAGAGTGTCCAGATTAAAACCTTCAAAGGCCTGACCCCATGACCTACTTCCATAAAGATTAAGACACATACCAGAAGGTTCCACAGCCTCCATAAACAGCACCATCAAGTACCATCACCTCGGGACTAAACATTCAAATACATGACCTTTGAGGGACACTTTATATTCAAATATAGCACTCTGATAATTTTATAATTTTGTGGGTAATTTTTGTTTGATTAAAATAAAACTATATATATATATATATATATATATATATATATATATATACACATATACATATATACTTGCATACATATTTGAGTTGAATACTTTTATTTATCATTTATACCACCATATTAGAGTATCTATGTGTTAGTCAGCTTTCTGTCACTATAATAAATACCTGAAATAATCAACTTGTAAAGACAGAAGGTTTATTTGACTCACAGTTTTGGGAGTTCCAGTCCATGATCAGGTTGTTGTTGTTGTTGCTGTTAGGTGCCGTTGAGTGGAGTCTGACTCATAGCGACCCTATGTCCAGCAGATCGAAACACTTGCCGATTCTGTGCCAGGCAAACCATCTTATTTATGTTTAAGCCCATTGTTGCAGACACCGTGTCAATCCATCTGGTGGAGGGTTTTCCTCTTTTGCGTTGACCTGCCACTCTCCCGAACATGATGTCCTTCTCCAAGGATTGATCTCTCCTGACTACATGTCCGAAATATGTAAGATGCAGTCTGGCCATTTTTGCTTCCAAGGAGCACTCTGGTTTTACTTCTTCTAGGACAGATTTGTTGGTTCTTCTGGCAGTCCATGGTATACTCAATAGAAATTTGCAGCACCACAATTCAAAAGCATCAATTCTTTTTCTGTCTCTCTTGTTCAATGTCCAGCTTTCACAACCATATGATGCCACTGAAAATAAATACCATGGCATGAGTCAGACGCACCTTCGTCTTCAATGTGACAACTTTGCTTTTCAATACTCTAAAGAGATCTTTTCAGGTGGGTGTATTATTTTCAGGCCTTTGTTTGGGGATGTGCACCATAGAAAGAGTGTATGATATAGCAAAATTTCTCACTTTATGGCTAAATTGCAAAAAGAAAGAATGAAATGATAAGGCTGTTGACCCCAAATCCCCTTTGAGGGCACCCCCCATCAGTGACCTAAAGAACCGCCACTGAGCCCTACCCATTAAAGGTTCTACCACCTCCCAGTTGAATCACGGGCTGGAGACCAAGACTTTAACAGGTAGCTCTTCAAGGGAACTTCCAGATCCAAACTCTAGCAATAGGTATTCTTTTATAAAAATAATCTCACTCTGTTGGACAGAGTTCACATCACGAGTGAAGAGTCAGTTGTACCATTTGCTTGTTTTTTGATGCTGGTGTTATTCACATTGCTCTTTGGACTGGATATTGTAAATTGATGCCCAGCAAGCAGGCCAACTCCTCCTGGGATTTCTCTTGGGAGCAGAGCCTGAAAGGCTTGCTAGACTCCTTTGCCAGCAGGGTTCTAGATAGAGTTTTAGTTTTCCCCAAAGCATACACTTGGGAAGACGTGGGAGTTGAAAGGTGCTGCCAGTGATTTCCTCTTCCTCTGAGTACTGGCAGGCCCTGCCCTGGTCTTAGACAACTGAGAGTCATGACAAGGACTGATCCAATGCCACCCTCTCATCATTCCTGTCTCAGGACCACAGGGCAGAAGTGACTGTGACCTCAGTCAGTTGCTGTACCTCCCAATTTGGGGAGGGAATCAGGAATTTCCTAACTTTCTGAACCAACAGCCAAAAACTAATGGTGGTCTTTTGATTCTGATCTTTGAGTCTTTCTAGGGGTTTTGTAATTTAATTCCCTGAGGTAAGACTATTTCTGCTTGAAATATTTGAAATAATTTTTCTTTTCTTTTATTCCTTTTCCTTTTCTTTCTTTCTTTCTTTTTTTTTTTTTTTTTTTTTTTTTTTTTTTTTTTTTTTTTTTTTTTTTTTT
>VMDO01023841.1:0-30756 GCA_007922755.1 Pedetes capensis
GAGGGCTCGAGGGCTCAGCGGCAGCACGGCTCAGAAGCCAAGGTGGATGGCTGTAGGGCATTTGCTCTGCTTACATCAGTAGACCCAGAATCAACCTGAAACCCATTTCCCTCTTCCAGCTGGAGGCCTCAAGACCTCCTTAAGCCACCTAAAGCCAATCAAGGATTTGTCTGTGTTGCTCAACCCAAGCAACGAACAAGTTCACTCAAAGCTAGCGGGAGAGTTTTTCCTTGAGAAGTATTTTGGAGTTCCCTCACTTTAAAAAGAAAGAAAGAACATACTTTGGAATTAAATGCAAATTTAGATGCTGCTTATGTTGCCCATTCCTTCACAGGAATTCAAATGAGCAGCTTCATTCAAATTGCCTGGTGGGCCCTGTGCTGACTACTGGACCACACACGGTCTCAGTCTCAGGGAGGGGTGGGAGGTGGAGAGAACGAATCCCCCAGTCACAGTGATGAACTGAAGGACGGTAACAGTCTGAGTAGTCTGAGAAGGGACTGGCCTTAAACTGAGGTGTCAGGAGTGGACCAGAAACAGGTGTGGCAGCCCTGCATGGGCGCTGTGCAGAGCCAAACCACCCAGGAGATGAAGCTGTTGAGGATGGAGTGCTCCACCCTGCCCGGCTTTATGAGTCTGGGAAGGAGTTGGCCTCCACGATATAGGAGTAGAGGCTGAGGTTAAGACTACTCTGGCTGCAACAGGAGTGGAGCAGCTTCAGGGAAACCCATCAGGGAGCCATTAAAGTAGCTCAGGTGGGGTGAGGAAGCTTGGAGCAGGGCAGTGCTAAGGAGATGGAGCTGCGCAGAAGTAAACAAGATGCAGACTTTCAAAGCGACTGGGTTTGGTGAAGGATTAAATATGGAGGGTGAGGTCAGGGGTGGATGAAGTTTCTGGCTAGCGCAATTGGAGACACAATGACCCTGGTCACTGTGGGAGGGATATCTTAGAGGACATGTCCGGAGTGGCGGGAGAGGAAGGTGAGGAATTTGGTCAGTTGGGCTGCGCTTTGGCTTGAGCAGGTGCCTTTAAGGCATCCTCAGAGCCACCAGGGAAGTGAGGAAAGAAGTGGCCAGGCTGATTCATGCACATGTGAATCGCTGGAGTGACACGTACAGATGCACTGGGGCTCCCACTAATTAAAGGTTTGCATGGGACCCAGGGAAGACCAAGGACCCCACAGGTGACTCCACTAAGGTATTACTGAGCCCCTAGATCAGCTGAAACAAGGCAACCTCGGGCACCCTCCAGAGCCAGGGGAATAACCACCAATTGGCCCCCTTCCATTTAAACCCTGCAAATTGCCCCCCAGGTTGTCTCTAGACACACTGAAGTGTTTCTTATACCTCACAGCTGCCCCCATCTCCAACCTTCTCAGGCTCCAACATGTAACTTCCCAACTAAGCTGAAAAATACGCCAGAGGCCAGCATCCTGTGAGGTCTGGAGTGCGTAAGGCAAAGTTTGCTCTGTAGTGGGAGCTGACACGGAAGCTGACACGAGGCTTCACACACAAATGAAGGCTGCCAGCTTGAGGCTGATACCCGAGATTTCCTCACAACAGCCCTTCTGCTCACAAACACACGGGTGTGTGTAGTTGTAGCACTTGCTCTCACCATCTCATTCAAGAGGTCCGGTAAGTTCTGGTTCCTCAGAGCAGGTCGATACAGCCCGGGAGACCTGTGTCTTCTGCCTCTTCTTCAAGAATCTCATTTCGTAGACTTAAAACTTCCAGTTGACCAAATCACCTTCACAAATTTTAGACATCAAGGATTGTGAGGAGTGGTGTCATCCACTCGAACATTGGGACACACTTCAGGAGTCCCTCAGGGCCAGTAACTGCTAGAAACCAGGCTGCACAGGTGAGTGGCAGGTACAAGAGCGAAGCTCTCCACAGGCTCAGCCCCTCAACACAGTTCCCCTCCCACCCACTCATCCCCCTTCATGGAAAAATTCTCAAGGAAACCAGTCTCCCGTGCTACAAAAGCTGGGGTTTAGCTCTGTTGGTAGAGTGCCGCGCTGCACTGAGGACCCAGGTTCAATCCCCAGCACTGCAAACACAGGAGGACTTGGCACTCCACTCCCGAAGCAATCCGGAACCAGACAGTCACTGAAAACCCTGTGAGGGTTGCTGAGTCAGACTTGACAGCACCTAACAAGTGCCATAAAGATTGTGGACTGCTGCTTCAGACAACCAGTTAACACCGCAGGGGAAAGGGAGAGGGCAGCCCAAGAAGATCTGTGGGGGGGCAGTGTAAAGAGGTCAGAGTAACTGGCACTTGGGAGGTGTCTGAGCAACCAAGGACTCAGGAGATGAGTTAATCAGGTAGGTCCCTGGGAAGATAATTTCAGGTAGGAAATTGTCTCAGAGGCCCTGGGGCATTCCTGGAACACTAAGGATGTTGGTACACTGGAGTGATAAGGGATAGGGTACCAGTGACAGCAGTAGACCAAAGTCTGTAACACTTAAGCCTACTGTTGTCAGGTGCCCTGGAGTCTGTATCCAACTCATAGTGACCCTATGTACAACAAGTGAAACACTATCGTCAGTGCTTCTCTGCTGTTCACAGGGTTTTCAATGGTGGATTGATTTTTGGGAGTGGGTTGCCGGGTCCGTCTCCCATAAGCCTACTAGGCCACTGAAAAACCTGGTTTCCAAGACTTGAGTCTCCTGTAGGCTTTAACCTCAGAAGTATGTTTACATTTGAAGAATCACCCAGCTGCTTACAGAGGTGATGGGGGACGAACAGGCCAGAAAGGACGCAGGTGCAATCTGTGCAATCAATAACCCAGGTGAGCCAGAGGGGTGGGGGTGGGGTCTCCGTTCTGCAGGGTTAACAATCAGCCAAGGGAACAAGTCAGCCTGGATGTACCTTCCAAGTGCAGCCCACGGGATTTTCTGGCAAATCTGATAAGGAAAAGTAGAGGGCGACCCCTGGGTTTCCTAGCTTGAGTTTCAGGCTGTTCAAGGAGCCACAGGTGTCATAAGGCTTCATGCTGCCTTCCTTGTCCTCCACTACAGAACAGCGAGGCCCTCACCAGCTCTTCTGGGCCTTGCTCCCCTCGCTCACCCCACGAGCCGATGCCTGGATTTTAGGAGTTCCCCCCCCACCTCCCGTTTCACTTTCTTAGCCAGGAAATCACCCCTGGCTTCCCTAGCACCTAAGCTCCCCTTTGCTTTCTAAAAGACTCTAAACTTTCTAAAAGAAGTTTAGAGATAAAGCGAGGAGGCGATCGAGCGCGGGTCGGGTAAAGCAAAAGTCTATAAACTTCTTTCCTCGAGGAACGGCGGATCTTAGCCATGCTTAAAAAAAAAAATTGCAGAAAAATGAAAAATTCCTCTCTCTCTTCGCAAAACCCGGGGCGTCAACTCGGCCAGAGGGCTGGTGGCTCGGGAGCGCCTGGCATGGCCCGGGGACCGCAGGCGGGAAGGCGGCCCCGCGGCCCACCGAAGCCCTTCAAACGCCTTCGGCACCTGCCCGGTTCCCGCCAGCGTAAGCAACTCAACCTCAAGCCCCAGAGCACCTTCTGAAGCCGCCGGGGGCCCGCACGGCCTTTTCACGGGCCGCCCCGCGACGTCACTTCCGGGGCGTGGCTGCGGCCGGCGGGGGCGGGGCAGGCGTCCGCGCAGGCTCGCCGGGCCGCAGCCGCCGAGCCCAGCGCTTGACTATATATGGTCAAAGCTGGGGGCGAGCCGCGTCGGGGCCGCGCTTCCGGGTTCGGGCGACCGCAGCGGCAGCGCGCAGGGGCAGGCGCGAGCCGGCCTCGGAGCCCGGCCTCGGACCGCCCCCTCCGCGCCCGGCACGCCCGGCGCCGCCTTCCGCTCGGTCCCCGGGCTCAGCCTCGGCGAGGTCCCGTTGGAGCGCGGCCGGCCCCAGGCTCTCGGCGAGCGCGGCGCGGTTCCAGTGCGGAGGATGCCGTACGAGATCAGTGAGTGCGCGGGGCCCGGGCGGGCGCGGCTGCCGGCGCTCGGCCTCGGGGGGCCGCGCGGGGAGGGTGCGGCCGGCCGCGCTGCCGGCCGCCTGGGGTGCGGGGCGGTGACCCCCGGCTCGGGGCCGCCCCGAAGTTGGCGCGGCGGGCCTGGCCGGCCGAGCCCCGAGGGGCCTGGCGGGGAGAGCGGACCAGGAAGTGGCGCGGGCCCCTGCGCTCCGGCGAAGTGGTGGCTGCCCCTCCTGCTGGAGGCAACAGGTGACCGGTCGAGACTGGCCTGGGGCCCCCCTCTGAGTCCCCTCCGGCCCTCGCCGTCCTCGATCCTCGGGGAGCCGAGGCCGGGCCGCCCCTCACGCGCCCCGCCGCGTTTGTGTTTCCGCAGAGAAGGTGTTCGCCAGCCTCCCCCAGGTGGAGAGGGGCGTCTCCAAAATCATCGGCGGCGACCCTAAGGGCAACAATTTCCTCTACACCAACGGCAAGTGCGTCATCCTCAGGAACATCGACGTGAGTCCCCCCGGACCCCCTGGGGCCCGCTTCCCTCCCTGCCCCCGCGAGCTACCCGGGGAGTGGAGAATTCTTCCCTTCCGCCCCCTCACTTCCCTGCCCGGTGGCCTGGGGAGGGCCACGCCCCCTCCTCGGAGGAGCCGAACCTCGGAGAAGGGTTAGGGTGGAGGGAGGGCTGTGGATTTGGTGAATCAGGCCCCGGTCAGTTGCTGCTTCATCGTGGGGTGGTTGGTGTTTGGGTCTCTCTGAGCCTAGTTGGTGAGATGTTGATCCCCTGCTTTCCCTGGCTGCCCAGCCGACAGAATGAGATGGCTCTTCTCAAGGCCGCCGTACCTGGCGCACTTGGAGCACTTAGTAAATGGCCCTTACGCCTGATCGTCCTAATACCTTCGGTTTCCCAGTGCGCCAGAGCGTGGATTATAACACACACAGTCCTCTAGACTTCAGCCTGATCTGCCGCTATGGATCCGAGCCTCAGCTAAAACAGGAAGCAGTTTATTCCTGTGAATCACCCTCTGCAGGCACGCTGTACCCGGGCTGTAGACGCTTCTAGAGCCAGCTCCTTGGGAAATCCTTGCAAATTCACGTTATTCCCTTGTCATTGTTGACATGACCCAGGTTCCGTGTCAGCCTCCCCCCCCCAATTTCAGGGTGTCACCCTTAAATCTTTCCCCTCTCCTCAGCCTGAGATGGGATGGGGGGAGCTGGAGGTGCCAGCCCGGCCATTGGGGTGCTTCTGCTCTACAGAGGCGGAGGCTTTGATTCACACCCTTGGTCCCAGGAGCTCCATGGCCGGCTGAGGGCATGCAGGGACTCTGTTGGCCTGAGTTTCCTTGTTGGTAAAAGAGGCCAGCCCTGGTGTGAGATGCTGCTGGCTCTGTCTAGGCCAGCCATTCCTCTGCTCTGTGGTGTCTGCCCTGCCAGAGATTGCTGGGCATCTCATGGGACAGGGTGGTGGCTGTGAACCTGCCTTGAAGATGCTAACAATTGGCTATTCACATGGATTCCTAGAAGGCTGACCTCACCCTCTCAGAACTGGGAAACCTCACCAAGGTTTTACCAGTGGAGTGAGGTCCAGGTGGGTCCTCATTCAGTGCTTTGGCAGCTGAGATGCACTGCAGTGGGATGTTTGATTTCGCCCCTCAGCATGGCTTCCACATGCCTTTGCGGACTGTGTTCACTCACAGATGGGAAAACCCATGGAGGTCCTGGCCTGCCTGCTGCTGGGCCAGCTTGTCCATTCCCCCCACAGTGGCCCAGCAAGCCGAGAGGGGCAGGCGGCTGAGTCACCACCAGGGATGAGCACCCTTTGCAGGAAGTGACCCCTGACTTGCAGACTCCATCTTTGCCTCTCTGAGGCCTGGCTTCCTCATCCCCTCCTGGATTTCCCACCCTCTTCTGAGGCTGAGCCTCTTCCCACCCAGTGTGAGTTCCTGCTGGGCCAGGCCAGTGTGGGGTGTGGCCAGCGCATCCCTCCCCACGTCAAAGGTGTTAGCTTGTTTGCTGGCCCACTAGTCCTCAAGTAAAGGTGGGCAAGGGTCTTATCAGGGCAAAGTTTTAAGGAAGGTGGTTGGGAGGGAAGAAGGCAGGCAGCTGGTGCCACATGGAAAGCCTAAATGTCTCCTTGGCATCTGGCATCCCACATGCCCCAGGCCACGTTTGGGGTTCCTGTGTTCTCTTCCGCCAGAATGTCACCCCATGCCTCTGGCTGTTGAGGCTGAGGCCTGAGACTCTGTCCTCCCACAGTGGCCACGCCCCATTTGATTCTTCAGCCATCCTGCTGACTGCACTCCCAGAGTATCTGCAGGGTCTGACAAAGTTGCCTGCTCTGCTCCCATCCTCTTCCGCCTGGATTATTGCCCCGAGAAAAAGAGCCACAAAGAGCCACGCTGCTCTCTCCGAGTCCCCCTTGCTGCTCTGTGGTCTGTCCTTAACGCAGCTGCTGGAGTAATGTTCAGACAGTAAGACCCAGGCACTCTGTAGCTCTTGGCCGTCTGTGACCTCCAATCAGTGAAAGCCAGGGTCCTCTCCATGGCTGAGGGGGCCTCACGGTACAGCCTTCTCCCTCTGGCCTCCCCTCACGCCTCCCCTTCTCTGTCAGCTCCAGGCCCCCTTGCCTCCTTCTCAAAGGTGGCGCGTATCCTAGGTGTCCACAGGCCTTGCTCCTTGCCACCTTTTCTGTTTGTATAGACATCGCCATATTCAAAGGGCTTCCCCCAAATATCATTTCCACCCCGACCTTCCCTGTGGCTTAGTGCTAGCAGTAAGTGTGAAGGCAGTTGGTGGGCAGGCCATTGCTCCCTCTGAGTGTGCACAGGCCGCTGCCTTTTGTCCCTCGCTAGGTCCTAGCTGCAGGAAAGCAGGGCCTTCCGTGTCAGTCACTGAAAGTCCTCACACTGCAGCTACTCAAGAAGCCGTTTGTTAGTCTGAATGCCACCGAGGTTTTACTCCTTAGGAAGAAGCTCGGCCTTTTTAGATTGCTATTTGAGACAGGGTCTTGCTGTGCAGCCCAGGCTGGCCTGGAACTCACGATTCTCCTGCCTCAGCCTCCCGAGTGCTGGGCTTACAGGTGGGCACTACCACGCCCAGCCTTACTGCACCTAAATGTTGTGGACCCCTCCTTTTAAACAGACCAGAGAGCATTGTTGTCCCCCTCCTCCCAGGAGCGCCCTCCGAGAGTTGTTTTGCTGACTTAAACGTTTCATGAACCAGCATGATGGCACTTCTCAAGCTCGTAGGGAAGAGGTGTTTCTTATCTTTCCCTCACCACATCCCGTTGCCTCACTTGGAGGGGAAATTCTCTGCAGGGCAAAAGCACACAGTGACGGTGGCCGGCTGGAAACAGAACCTAAGCGCACTCCAGCAGTAAGGCTTTGGGAACAGCGTATACCTTGCTTGGCAGAAGTGACTACAGGAAGGGGTGGGGGGATTTGAGGAAGTCACCCAGTTCTTAGATTCCAGAAGTAACACATACATTTAGGAAATTCATGTCTATAAGATCGCATCTCAGGGGGTGGAACATCTACAGCACTTAGACATTGCTGAGTGTCTGAGCACGGTGTCAACAGATGGTGTAGACCAGTCTAAGGGATGTTGAGCTCTCCCACTGGCTTTATCTCAGCATTGATCTCCCCCTTACAGATGGGGGTGGTGGAAACGGGGCTTGAGGACTGACCTGGTATCTGACCATCCGCGTGCCTGCCAGGCCCTTCCTCATGCCCATGTGGCTGTCAGCCTATGGGGTGCAGGCTGTGCTGTGAGAGGAGCCTCAGGAGACAGGCAGTGGCGTGTTTTGTCAGAAGTGAGCGCGCAGGAGCCCTGCACCCTCTAATCTGACTGCCTGGTGGTGAGGGGAAGCAGAGGGTGCTGTGGGGGTCCTTTATCCCTGGGGAAGACCAGGGAGGGCCAGGTGAAGTGGAGGTGGTGGCTGCAGCCTGTGGTAGGGGCCGGGTGGTCTGTGGAGAGCACTGCAGTGGCCTGGCCCTGTGCCCGAGGCCCCTGGGGGCGGTAGAAGGCAGGTAGACACCTGGTGAGCTCAGGCCTGCAGAGGGGAGTTGTGTGTCAAAGGTTTGAGGCAGGGAGACCATTGGGAAGGGGCTCAGAGATGAAGGCGTCACTCAAGGCTCATCAGCTGGTCCAGCCATCCCTCTGCTCTGGGTGTTCAACCTGTGTCCACCAAGCTGGGACCTTGCTGGGCCATGCCTCGAAGGCATAGGCCACGAGTTCACTCCCTGTCGCTAAGGGCTGATTGGCCCCACCCTCACCTCCCCGAGGGCTGTTTGGCTATGTGTGATGGCGTCGTTTCCTTGCTGGCATCTAGTGGAGAGGAACAAGAAGTATTGCCACACATCCTGCAAGTCACAGCACTGTCCTGTAACAATCATCCAGCCCAAAATGCCAGCAGTGCCGAGTTTGAGAGCTCTGGGAAGTGACAGGGGATTGGGCATTTTACAAGCATGGCCTGAGCACCATGGGGACAGGAGGGAAGAGCCACCTGGGCCGCAGAGTAGCAGGGCCAGGTGCCGGAAGAGGGGTGCATTTGAGTGACGTTCCCCTGGAAAAAGGATTTAGATGCTCGGCAGATTCGGGGAACAGCGCCGCTGTGGACTCCGCGGGAGGGCTGGGTGCGTTTCTTCCCCTGTCGGGAGGAGACGGGAGCCATATCGCAGCCATCTTTGAGGAGAAACAAGAATGGCTTGCAGCTCGAGGCCAGTGGGAAAATGTCCTGCTTTCCGGCTGGGTTGAGGAAACAGGCCTGGTCTAGGGTGAAGAGAGGGTGTTCCCTGCCTGGCCATGTCCCTGTTCCTCGTTGGTGCCTGGCTTGTCACTTCTTCCAGAAGAGCCTGCCTGCTCCCAGTCTTACCCGGAGCAGGCATCACCCCACCTTGAGCTCACCCAGGAGCTGATGGGCACCCAGCGAAGGAGCCACCTGCCTCTCGGGGCTGTGGGGGCTGGCCGCATGGACTCGTGAGCATGCGTGGAAGGGTGCCTGGCGTGTCAGCATGCTGTCTCGAGGGCTTCCTGGCCACCCCCTCGGGTGGATGCAGTCACCCTTCTTTTCCCAGCTGAGGACACTGGTGCTCAGGCAGGTGCCCAAATCTGCCCTCCACACTGCGTACCAAGGCCCTGGCTGGTGTGCTCAGGTTACAGCGGAGTCTTCCCCGGCCCCTCTTCCTAGGTGTGGTGGGCCCAGAAGTGACTGTCCTCCTGTCCCACCCCCAGCTGAAGGCCCTGGCTCCCCAGAGCTCTCGCTCCCTGAGTTAAAGGTCTGCTGTGACACTGGTTCCGGCTGTGGATAGGAGAGTGAAGCCAAAGGGAGGAGTGAAGGCTGTTGCCTAAACTCAGGCCCTGGCCCACGCTGCCACCCTGGCCCGGAGCACGTCCTGTCACCATCTCTGCCTGTGCCGTGAGGTTAGAGGGTGACCTTACAGGATGTGGGCTTTCAGAGTAGGAGGTGGAGGCTCCACCCAGTGCCTGTTGGAGTGAACATGGGGGGCGGTGGGGCCAGCCGGGCTGTGGTCTTGGAGGTTTTGGAAGCTGCACGGTGTTGAATCACACATGGGTCTTGCCCTGAGTGGCGTTCACTTAGTGCAGAAGAGAATGTGGGTGTTTAGGCCTGGTAGAACATCAGGGAAGGCTTCTTGGAGGAAGTGTTTCCCTGGGTCCCAGAAGAAAACCGGAAGAGGGTCATTGGGGATCTGGAAGGAGGAAGGACAGTCATGGTGGAGGCAGAGGATGACTTTCAAGCAGTGACGGGTGGCGCATAGGAAGGACCTCTGCCTCTGGACGGCCATGGAAGGTGTGGAGGGGTTGGGCTCGCTGGGCGGGCTCAGGGCGGGAGCGAGTGGTACTTCTTGCTCTGTCTCCTGAGGCATCGTCAGGAGCTCGGCCCTGCCTGGGTGTGAAGGGTTGGCGGCTGCCTCGGGGCTGGGCTTCTCTAGCACCCCGAGACTGGCCATAGTCACCAGTGAGCAGAAGGGCCTGGGCATCCAGTTCAGCACAGGCCTGGCCACAGCAGGGTCTGCCCCAGCCTGGGAAAGTTCAGACGCGGTGTCCTGCCCAGAAGGGCGTCCCCTCCTTGCCCACGGAGACGGTGGGGAAGCCCGGGGCTCCAGGGACGTCTCCGCAACTAAAGAAGCGCACGGGAGTCCCCTTTTGCAGCACTCTGTTAGACTACTTCAATGTGGGTGGGAGACCTCCCAGCCTTCTAGCACGTTCCATCAGGTCCACTGTGGGCTAGTTGTTGAGATAGAGGTCCCCGGCCCCTGCTGTGGTCTGAGCCACCCCACCCTCTGAAGGTAGTTGGTAACTTAGGCAGCGGCAGGGGCTGCACCGTGCTGTCCCATGGCTTGGCGAGGTCACTCCCAAGAGCTTGTTTGCAGGGTGATGGGTTCCTGGCTCCTCGCAGGCAGGACACAGACTGGAGGTGTTGAGGGTGCTCAGCTGTCGTGTTTGACAGGACTCCCAGCCGGAGGAGAGGCCTGTGGTTCCTGGACAGGTTGCTTCACCCCAGGGCCCGGGGCAGGCGGGAGGGCGTGTCTAAGCATGGGGATTGGGTGGAAGGTAGAGGGCTTGGCTAAGTGATTGCTGCTGCCCCCAGGAGGGGCAGGAAGAAGGGGCTCGGAAATGTGGGCAGAAAGAGGAGGCAGGGCAGGAGCTGGTAAGGAAACCCGGCATGCCCCGCTGCGTCTCCTGGGCCAGGCTTCCTGGGGTTCCTACCTGGAGTCCTGAGTCCTTGGACTGCCGGGGAGGACCCCAAGGCTGATCTGAGTGGTGACCCCACTCCCAGACAGTAAACGGGCTGGTGCTCCCATCTCCTGGCTCTGGACCTGTTTCCCAGATGAGCTCCTCACCTTCCCCGCAGCCGCTGGAGAGGGAGGAGGCTCGGGAAGCGGATTTGCAGGACAGGGGCCCGGCCCGCCGAGGGGGTGTTGAGCGCTTGGAGAGAGGAGCTGGGGGCAGGGGAGGCAGCCCATCCTCCCGGCACTCGCAGCAGCTCCCGCTGTGAGCCGAGTAGGGTGGGGAGGCGGCTGTGCTGACTCAGATGTAAGTCATTATCTGTAATTTGGAGTCTCTCACCCTACGGCTGACCCAGTTGTATGTAGAATACAAACGAGAGAGAGTGAGTGAGTGATTCACCCAGCCAGCCGGGATTCGGTGCCCCTCGGGGCTTTACACACCGTGTGTGCAGGCGCCCTGGGCTTTTAGGGGAAGGAGTTTCAGGGGCAGAACTTTCTCTCGTGGCCCCGGGCCCCAGCCGTCTTTGATCCTGGGGTGCCTTTCCCCACCAGCTAACCTCCTGCCCTTGGAAGGCAGTGCAGCCTGGGAGGTCCCCTACCGCAGAGGCAGCACAGGAGTCGGCTGTGAGTGGAGTGGGTGCACCCCCAGCCCGTGGGTGCCAGCTCTCCGCCTGTCAGCCAGGTGCTGTGTGAGTGAACTTGCCAGTGTCAGTGTCTGAACACGGAGGACTAATCTGAGCAGAAGGGGGTAGTTCACGTGAGGTGTGACTTAGGTACAGGTGTGCAGCTTGAATTTTGGCAAATATATCTAGTCCCATAACCACGGCCACCATCATGATGCAGAACATTCCTGGCGTTCAAAAAGCTCCTCCTAAACCCTGACAGCCTGTGGCCATAGCCCTGTGGCATCCGATCCCGTCAGATCTCGGAAGCTAAGCAGGGTCAGGCCTGGTTAGTACCTGGATCGTAGACCGCCTGGGAACACCAGGTGCTGTAGGCCTGGGAGACGGACCCGGCAGCCCACTCCCAAAAATCAATCCGCCATTGAAAACCCTATCAACAGCAGAGAAGCACTGACAATAGTGTTTCACCTGTTATACGTAGGGTCGCTATGAGTCAGATACCAATTCGATGGCACCTAACAACAACACAGCCACCACCCCGACAGTCTTCTATCCCTACACCCCCGCCCACAGCGGCTGCTCATCAGCTTTCTGTCCCTGGCTTGCCTTTCTAGGATTTATTTCCTTGGAAGGACATCATGCAGCGCATGGCCTTTGCTGCCTGCTCTGTCGTGATGAGCGTGGTGCCTTCTGGAGCGCTGGGTGAAGTGTCGGGGGGATGTGCCACCCTTGGTTTCTCTGCTCACCTCTCAATAGCCATCGGGGTTGTTTCCGGTTTGGGGCTGGATAAAGCGTCCCTGGTGGCCGTTTGTGGACGTGTGCTTTCATTTTTCTGGGGGAGACTCTGAGGAGTGGGATTTTTTCGTGATAAGTGTGTTTAACTTTGTAAATAACTGCCAGCTGTTTTCATCTCTGTCATTTTGCATTTCTCTGAGCTAGATGTGGCCATCCCAGTGTCCATACCCTCACCAACATGTGGTGACGCCAGTCTTTTTACCGATCCTTGGGGGCGTGTGGTAGTGTGTCATCGTCGTTGTGATTTGTATTTTCCAAAGTTTTATGATGTGAGGCATCTGTTCATGTGCTTAAGTCATTCATGCGTTCTTCATTTATTCTTTCTGACTTCATTGTTGTTGTTGTTGTTGTTAGGTGCCTTCGAGTCGGTATCCGACTCATAGCGACCCTCTGTACAACAGGGGAAACACTATTATCAGTGCTTCTCTGCCATTCATAGGGTTTTCAATGGCAGATTGATTTTTGGGAGGGGGTTGCCAGGTCCTTCTCCCAAGCCTATAGCACCTGGTGTTCCCAGGCGGTCTCCCATCCAGGTACTAACCAGGCCTGACCCTGCTTAGCTTCCGAGATCTGACAGGATCGGATGCCACAGGGCTACAGCTGCAGGCTCTGACTTCATTAGCAATTGTTTATTCCAAAAGAGATTAATTTATGAACCACACTTACTAAATAATGCTATGTTAAGTCTTAGATGTGAGAAAGACTTGGAAATTTCTTTTCTTCCCAGAGTCATTTACTGAGCACATGTTATTTGCTAAGAACTGTAATAGCTGAAGCGGTGAATGTCACAGTAAGCTGTCACAGAAACATTGGAGGAAATGGTTGGGAACCTGAGGGACTGCACTGTGTTACTCAGGGATGTGGTAAATGCTTTGGAAGCCCAGAACCATCGCAGGCCATCTTGGGAACCTGTGTTGAGGAGACGTCCCTTAAGTTAGGCCGCAGAGTGAGTGGTGTTAGCAGGCGGGAAGACGGTAGTTGGTTGAGGAAGTGGAGTCACAGAGATGTCACAGAGACGCGAGGTCACACAAGCATACCAGAAGGTGGCTGTCATTGGTTAGGCTGGAAGCTGGTCTTGGTCTGGGGTCATCCTGAGAGCCCATGACCAAGAAGCCTCGGAGGTCTCAGGGAGAGCAGGAGGGAAAGGGGAGGGGCTGCAACAAGTTGGGGTTCTACAAGGCTGGGAACCCCCTTCCCCCCACACACCTGCTGTGTCCTCAGCTTTTCGTCTGGGAAGCCGCCTCTTTCCCACAGAGCACTGATTTATAGAAAGCTGGCAGCAGGAATGGAGACTCGATGGCCAGGTCTTTATTTGTTTCGAAAGAAAGCTTGACTGCAGAGACTGCCTGAGATCCTCTCCGTGGGTTTCGGAGTGGGAGGTGCGGCAGAGATCTGCTTTCGGTAAATTACATCTTCACACTTCATCACTGACCAGTGAGGATGTTCCTAGCCCCGGATGCTGGCCCTGTTCTTGCCACAAAGTCCCACCAGCCTTTGATTTGTGCTCATCTACCATCTCTGAGGTCCCACGTTCGATTCCCAGCACTGCGAAAATGGGGGAAGGATATAGCAATCCACACCGGAGGCAATCCCGAAACAGTCAGCCATTGAAAACCTTATGAGTGTGGTCATGAGTCAGACACAGCTCGACGGCACCTAACAACAACATGAAGTGGTGTGGGGAGCCCACCTTTCCTCCCGAGATAAGGTTTCTGACAAATCAGGCCCCCAGTCCTATGCCTGCCCTGCTCCCGGAGCTTGGAACCCAGGGTTCCTGCAGGCAGATGCCAGGGGTAGGGGAGTGACATTGGTGCCCTACATGGGGGTGGCTTGGGGAGTTGGACACAGCTGACTGGAGTGAATCCAGAGTGGGCTGACAGCTTTCCACACACAGGAAGAAAACAGAATCGTGGGGTTTTTCTTAAATGTTTGGTTTGTGTGTGTGTTCCACACATACATGTGTGTTGGGTTTTTCTATTACTATGGCAGAATCCCCGACAACCACCAAAGGGAAGAGAGGTTTCCTTTTTAATTCATGGTTTCAGAGGTCACCCTGCAGTGGTAGGAAGGTGTGGCAGGGGAGAGCCATTCACATCATAGCAGATCAGGAGCAGAGAGAGCTTCCTAGAACCAGGGTCCTGGGTAAAATCTTGGAGCCACCTGGCAACCTCTTTTTTCCAGCTAGATCCTGCTTCCCAGAGTCCCACAATCTCTCAAAACATCACTACCACCGGAGGACCTAGCATTCACACATGAGCCTTGGGAGCCATTTTATATTGGAACCATAGTGTCGTTCTATCACTCCAAGGCACACAGGCTGCGGGAGGTGGCGGGGTTGGGAGGTATGGGGGTGGGACAAGTAGGGACACTTCTAGGATTTTCTCTGGGATGCTTTGACGGAAGTGTTTGTCTGTCCCCTTCTCCCCGTTCTGCGGATTGGCGTCCTGTGCATTCGTCCCGTTCATCCTGTGCTCTTCTCCCTGCAGAACCCGGCCATTGCCGACATCTACACGGAGCATGCCCATCAGGTGGTGGTGGCCAAGTACGCGCCCAGCGGCTTCTACATCGCTTCTGGAGGTACCTATGGGAGCACAACTCCTGGACACATGGTGTGGCCCAGGTGGCACCCGGGACTCGAGGTCAAGCTGAGCTCGGGCTTGGGAAGGTGGGTGGGGGGTGGGGGAGGGGAGTTGGGAAGGTGAGTATCAATGTAATTAGCTTTAGTTGGGATTGATCAGGAAAGCCTAAGGCACCACAGTGCCCCATGGCAGACCCAGCTTTCGTTCTAGAAAGTACACTTTTGTCATTTGCAGCGTTCCAGTGGGTTTCAGCTTGAGATCAGCAAAAACGCTTCGGCAAGGCCAGCCAGAGGCTGGGTGGCTGCACCGTGATGTGTCAGAGCTTTGTGTGTGTGTGTGTGTGTGTGTGTGTGTGAGAGAGAGAGAGAGAGAGAGAGAGAGAGAATCGCAGCTGTGTTTTGTTGTCCTCGCTCGCTGCTCCTTTCCCAGCCAGCACCGGCATTGTGTGAGGACTGGCCTCTGCCCTCCGCAGCCGGGGCTTGCTTTGTGGCTCAGTGGGAGACTGGGGCAGGGACGGGGGCGCCGCATTCTTTTACATTTACGGAGACGTTACCCACTTAGCTGTTGGAGGGAGAGTTTGCCCATTCACAGATGAGAAAGGAGGGCACGGAAGGTGGAGCGGCACACCCCGCAGCTCACTCACTCGTTCACTCATTCATTCATTCAGACACTCAGCAGATATTTATAGGCTGCCTTGCTTAGCCTTGTCCCCAGCCCAGGGAGGGCCATGTCAGCGAGCTGGCAGGGCCGCCTCTGTCTCCAGAGAGCGACAGCTACCCTGAACGTGGAGAGAGTTCCTCAGCAAGGGAGGACCAGGCTTCGTAGGTGCCGTGGTCGGCTTCATCTGCACCCCTCGCATCCTGCTCCGGGTAGTCGTGGGTCTGGGAGGCCGTGGGCTCACCCCATGCTGGCTGTGCAACCGCAGTGGGTAACTTACCCTCTGGCACCTTAATTTTAATTCGTTTCTGTAAACTGGGGCTACAAGAACCCCTCACAAGGGCTGGGAAAGTTCCAGTGAGGTGTCGTGTACAGTGCCTAGCACGCTGCATGTCTATAGGTCTTGTATGTCTGCCAGTGACACTGGGGCACAGTTTAGAATGAAGAGGGCAAGGGCAGTAGGCGTGTTGCTGATGGCCTGCCACGGGGAATGGAGTGCTGGGCTGAGGGCCTGGTACACAGTAGGCACTTAATGGTTGTTCCTTTTTTTTTTTTTTTTTTTTTTTTGCAGTACTGGGGGTTGAACCCAGGGCCTCGTGCCTGCATGCTTTGCAAGTGCTGGACCTTTGAGCTCCACCCCCAGCCCATTTTTTTTACTTTTTGAGACAGGGTCTCGCTAAGTTACGCAGACTGCCTCTGGTCTCAAAATTGTGATCCTCCTGCCTCTGTCTCCTGAGCCACTGGGTTTATAGGTGTGCGGCACTGCACCCCGCGCTCAATGGTTTCTGTGTTTAGATCAGCTCCCATTCCATGTGTAAAACTTACTCTAGCCCCAGGACTTATTTTAGTCCTGTGATGATGATTTATTTATGTTTTTGCCTCTAGCCTTGCTTGCCAGCAAAACGCCTCTTCATTTATTCCCCAGGATTTGGCCCAGGTGCCTTTTAAAATTGTGTTTATCACAGACCCAGATACTCTTGAGAAACGTCTTCTCAGAAGAGGAAGGTGGCTGGCGAGGGTGCATGCTGGGCTTGGTCCAGCTCCCTGCCCTGCCAGCCCCAGCAAGAGCCCTGTGGCCCCAGCCTGGCCCCCCTGTCCCCAGGGGGCTGTTAAACAGGATAGAAATCAATTGTTTTCAGATCTAATGCAGAACAGGCAGCAGGCTGTTGCAGAGGCTGGAGCAAAGGACGGTCCTCATAACTCAGTGCCTATCACTGGTGTTCTCCTTAAACTCACCCTGAGTTGGCAGAGGAACCAGGGGGTCTGGGTGGAGGTCACACTTCCATGCTGCTAATCCCTCTGAGTAGAGCAAAGTGATTGTTAAGGGCTCCAGTGGAACATCTGCCGGGATGAGGGTGTAGGGCTTAAAGTAGCAGGGCTGGTAGGGTTTGGATAGGGGTGGGTTTGGGAAAGGCTTGCAGCTTGCGGTGGGTTACCTGGTACCCCGTGTGCCCCACAGTGTCAGGGCCCAGTACGCTGGGAAGCCGGCAGCTATGGGGTCTGTGTGGATAGCTCAGGGCTGAAAGCCGCCCCAGTCGCCCCCTCCCCAGCCCACCCCACAGCATTTGCTAAGCAACTGTGTGTGCCCAGCACCTACGGGGTGTGGGGATGCTGCTGATGTCCCAGGAAGGGCTCGTGCCAGGGCTCCCTGGCCCAGTATAGACGAGAGCTTTCCAGGACGGAGCCCCACGGCGACACCCTGTGTCCCCTGCCCTGTAGCTGTGTCATGGAAGGCGTGCTTTTCCTGTCTGCTTCTCCTCCAGGGCCCTTCCACAGGGCAGGGGCTTGGTCTGTTGAGTCACTTCTCTGCCCCGGCACCCAATAGGCCATCAGCTTGGCAACTGCCATGGGCCTGTCTTGCTGGGGTCCAGGCCTTGACGCTGATCCCCAGGCTCTCTCTGTCTCTCAGCTGCGCCATCTGCTTCAGGAAAGAATGAAGTGGGAGCAATGGAGGAGGCTGATGGTCTGGTGGGAGAGGCAGTGGGAAAGCACCTGGGCGCCATGGGAGTGGAGGCAGAGCCAGCACGAGGGACCGCAGTGGCAGGCGGCCCAGCCGGGAGGCAGAGGAGCTGGGCCTGGCCCTGGCTGAGAGGGCACCCGCTGCTGGAGGGTACTGTCTCCTTCATGGGGCAGCGTAGCTCCGCACGGGCCACAGATGGCCCTCGCGGCCACGTGAGCGTGTGCACGTGTGTTGGTATGGGTGTGCGTGGGGCAGGGTGGCGTGTGGGGGTGGGTTGTCCTTCCTGCTCACCGCTGGCTGCTGTCCCGTTGTCCTGGCCCCTGCTGGCTTCTGATTCTCCCTGCTGGCCTGCTTGTTCAGCAAGGAACTTGACTGAGCGGGCCTCTGGGCTGTCCCTGGAACGCACCTCGGCACCGTGCCAGGCCATCTTCCGGAGCTTCATGCCGAGGTGACGGGGAGTGGGGGGGTAGGCTCTTCTGGGATGCCCCCCATTGGTACTGTTCACATTTCCCCTGGTGTGTTCCCCAGCTGGACTTAGCATCGGAGCAGTCCGTGTGTGCATCTTGGAGTCTCAGGACCCTGCGGGATCCTGGTACCGGCTCAGTGTGTGCATGCAGGGAGGGTCTCCAGTGAGCAGAGCCTGAAGCGCAGCCTGGGTACAGGGGACTAGCCTGAGTCTGGCACATGGGGACTTGTTTCAGCCTCACAGCAGCCCTGCAAGATGGTCCTTTTTTTCCCTTTCATAAGTAAGGCCACAGAGAGGCCGTGTGGCTTTCTCAAGGCCCACAAAGCCCCTACGTGGCAATGCCAGACCTTGACCCTGAGCACCAGCTCCTGAGGCCTGGCTGGTAGCCGCTGCCCTGCTCTGCCTCTGCCTCTGCCTCTGCACTGCTTTGCCTTTTCTCAGCCCAGCAAACAAGAGCTGTTTTCACTGGAAGCAGCTGTCGAGTCTGCCCAGTGCTTGCCAAGTGTCCTGGGGTCCTCTGGAGAAGCCACACTGTGTCTGCTTGCTTGGAGGATGAGGCAGAGGCTTTAAGCCTTAGGAGTTAGGGTGAAGCAGGCCGGGCGAGGCGGCGCATGCCTGTAATCCCAGCCACTGGGGAGGCTGGGGCAGGATTGGGGGGTCAAGGCCAGAGGCAGCCTGCACTACTTAGAGAGACCTCGTCTCAAGATAAAAAATGAAAAAGGGGCCTCACGCCCTCTCCCTGGCCGGGCGCTCGTAGCGTGCGCAGGGTCTTGGGTTCAACTTCCCGGTACTGCAAAAAAAAAAAGAGAGAGAGAAAAGGAGTTCAGAGTTAGGGTAAAGCACCCCCATTCCTTCCCAGCACAGTGCTCATTTGAGCAGGGGGCATCAGGGCTGGTACTGGTTGGCAGGACTGTGAGGGGAGGGGCCATGCCCACTGAGAACAGGCTGGGCATCACGGTCCGTGTGCGGGTCACCTTCCTCTGCAGCGCCCGCCTCATCCCTCTCGTGAGCAATGTACCAGCCCTGGCTTGTATGCCCAGCCCCCTGTACACGAGCGTGAGGGAAGCTACTGGTCCCCCTTTGGGCAGCAGCTGCACGGGAGCCCGGTCTGCAGGGCGCAGTGGACCATGGGCTGGCGCAGCTCCTGAGCAGCTGCTCGGCCGGACCTGCCCCCACTGGGAGAGGCGAGTGCCGCAGCGCTGTCACACGTGGCAAGCGAGGGGTTTCGTTCTGAGTGTTAAGGAGAGAGCCCGAGGTGCGCGTGCCAGTCATAAAGCGGAACGGCTTTGCGGCGTATTGAGGTTTGACCATCGAGAGTCCCTGGGCTTTTTCTGATGCCGGTGCAGGGTTTGCTGTCCTGTTAATATGCAGGTGGCACGCACAGCAGCCCTGCGGTGGCAGCAGCCTGATTTAAGAGTGTCTGGGTTGTACCTGCGCCCGGCTGGTGCTGAGGAGACAGCAGCCCCTGCGCAGCTCTGGCCCACAGTGACACGTGGCTTTCCCCGCTGCTGTCATGTCTCGTAGATGTCTCCGGGAAGCTGAGGATCTGGGACACCACGCAGAAGGAGCACCTGTTAAAGTATGAGTACCAGCCTTTTGCTGGGAAGATCAAGGACATTGCCTGGACCGAAGACAGTAAGAGGATCGCCGTGGTCGGGGAAGGAAGGGAGAAGTAAGTCCTCGCTTCGGCCCCTCTCCTGGGCTCCCGTGGCCTGCTCCGGTGGGCACTAACTTCCTACCTGCGTTCCTGATGTGTGGCCAGCTGGAGCCACTGGCCCCGTCAGATTGGCTTGGCGACACGGAAGGGGCGCCCCACGTCACAGTGGGGCTGTCACTGAGGCTTGGGTGCTTTCCTGCTCCCCTCAGTCCTGAGCCTTTCACTTGGGATTCCAGCTGTTGTGTCCACATCCCTGGCAGCAGGAAAGGGGCAGGCAGAGAGATGCCCCCTCCAGGCCGCTGCCTTAAGGCTATGTGAAGCTGCAGGGGCCCTAGGCATGTGCTTCTTCAAGCTGGGCACCTCACCTGTGGTTCCCTGAGCCCAGCAAAGGGGCACGTGGCCTCGTGGGGCTGATGACCGGCAATGCCCGTGCCGGAGCCCAGGTTTTCTCACTCGAGAGCAGTCAGGGTTCCCACGTGGCTGCCCACGGTGCTGGAACCTGACGGCCACGGATCTTTATTTTCATCCGCAGAGGCTCTTTCTGTTGTGTGCTTTGGTAGGGATTAATTCTGTGGGTTTTCAAGTCTTGCCTGTTGGTATTGATGTCTTTTTTTTTTTTTTTTTTTTTTTTTTTTTTTTTTTTTGCGGTACTGGGGTTTGAACCTAGGACCTCGTGCCTGCATGCTCTGCAAGTGCTGGGCCACTGAGCTGCACCCCCAGCCCATTTTTTTTCCTTTTTTTTTTTTTTGAGACAGGGTCTCACTAAGTTATGCAGACTGCCTCTGGTCTCGAACTTTCGATCCTCCTACCTCTGCCTCCTGAGCCACTGGGATTATAGGTGTGCTCCACTATGCCCAGCATTAATGTCATTTTTTCAAATTCAGTGGTACATGATGTCTTAACACCTGTTTTTTTTTTTTTGTTTTTTTTTTTTTGTGTGGTACTGGGGGTTGATCCCAGGGCCTCGTGCTTGCCTGCTTTGCAAATGCTGGACCACTGAGCTGCACCACCAGTCCATTTTTTTTTAGTTTTGAGACAGGTTCTCATTAAGTTATGCAGACTGCCTCTGGTTTCGAACTTTCAATCCACCTATCTCCACCTCCCGAGCCGCTGGGATTACAAGCGTGTACCACCGCACCTGGCTCAAAACAATACATTGTTGTTGAATGCCAGCTGTGACTGAGACATCTGCTTTCCCATAGGGGGTGGTGACTCCCTCTTGGTCCCTCCCAATAAACTGTTAGGAAAGGAACGGAGCCATAAAAACCTCTGAGCAGCTGCTTGCTGGGGCAGCTTCCGCATGGGAGGTCCCTGGTGCTGACCCTGCGGATGTAGACGCTCACGTTGCTTTTGCGCGTTCTCTGATTCCTTTGGACACAGACCTTGTAAAGCCAGAGTCAGAGTGACAAGCTTTCACATGTGCGTCCCTTTCCTATCCCGAGCCAGGGCTGCACTGACGCCTACCCCGGCCTTTGTGCTCTGGTAGCTCTGCTGTGGTGTTTATCCACGACCTTCTGGGATTGATTATCTTGTTTTTTTTCTCCCCTTCTTTACTCATTGGGTGAAGGTTTGGAGCTGTCTTCCTGTGGGACAGTGGCTCTTCCGTGGGCGAGGTCACGGGACACAACAAAGTCATCAACAGCGTGGACATCAAGCAGACCAGGCCGTATCGGCTGGCCACAGGGAGTGACGATAACTGCGCCGCGTTCTTCGAGGGGCCCCCATTCAAGTTCAAGTTTACAATTGGTGTAAGTGGACCTCTCCCTTAGGGTGCCCTTGGGATGAACGTCCTGGTTCGCCTGCGAGACCAGCGGGGTCTAGGCCCGTTCTTGCTGGCACAGAAAGGCCAGAACGTGTGGTGTATAGGCAGGAAGTGGGGCTCGCGGAGAGGAATATCCAGAGGTGAGTACGAGCTCTTTGGTCACCTGCCCTTGGAATCCCATGTCCCGAGCTGAGCAGGGAGCGGCCCATCCTGGCACCGTGTGTGTATGTGGAGTGAGCATCGCAACAGCTCTGTGCAGCTGGCCGATCGCTCTGAGCTGGGGTGTGTGTCGGGAGGAGTAGCCCAGGGCTGGCAGCCTGTTGCTGCCTGTGTCAGCCTCAGACCCGCTGAGCCTCCAGACGGGCAGAGGAAATGGCTCTCAGCACGTCTAGATTGGTCCCTAGGTTCCTCCCCTGGACAGACCACTAAGGGCAGAGGTGGGCTAACCACCTGGCATGTGGCTGGAGGATCAGAGACGTCCAGGCTGGGAGAAGCGTGCCCAGCTGCCCTGTGGGCGCTATGGGCATTGGTTACACAGCGCATCTCAGGGTCCCAGCTCTGCACGTGTCCTCTGTCCAAGCCGGGCTCTGGGCTTCTTGGCCTCAGGGTTCGCAATTCAGGAGTTCGTGACTTTGCACTATGAGGTGTGGAGCGGGTGGCGGTGCTCACCTTCCTGGCCTCGCTCCCGATGGTTGGCCTGGCACACAGTGAGGGAGCTGGCGGCCCAGGCCCGGCCCAGCCCTGCGGTTCTGTTGCCCTGGCTGTCCCAGCAACTTTTTTTTTTTTTTTTTTTTTTTTTTTGCAGTACTGGAGTTGAACCTAGGGCCTCGCGCTTGCATGCTTTGCAAGTGCTGGACCACCCTCAGCCTATTTTTTTTTTTTTACTTTTTGAGACAGGGTCTCGCTAAGTTACCCAGACTGCCTCTGGTCTCGAACTTGGGATCCTCCCGCCTCCGCCTCCCCAGCTGCTGGGATTATAGGCATGTGCCACCATGGCCGGCCCCAGCAACTCTTGTACACATGCTATGGGAAAGGCAGCCAGCAAGTGTGGTGATGTCGAAGGACCAAAGGGAGGGGCCGTGTCTCGTCAGAAAGAACAGGTTTCAGGGGCTCCTGCGTCCCTTGGAGGTGGTTGGGTTTGGGGGTCATCGTCCCTCGGGAACACCGGCAGTTCCTGAGCTGTTGGCTCCTGGGGGATTGAGTGAGATAATGTCCTTAAAGTGGCTCACCGAGCAGGGCCGAGCATTTTAATGACTTAATGCAGCAAGTCACAAATAGCAGGCCCCGTGTCCCTAGAAAGGGTGAGCGCAGGCCTCCTGCCGTGGGCAGCTTCCAGAGATGGCTGTTGGCTTCCGGTCTTGGCTTTGGCGGCTGTGCAAGGATTCCCTGTTTGTGAACCAGGCTCCATTTCCTGCCTGGAGTGTCAGGCTGATGAGGCTCTGGCTGGCAGGCCGTGGGGGAAGCTCAGTAAGGTCTGCGTCCAGCGGGGTGTGTGGCTTAAGATCCTTCCACTCACCCTGTAGTTCTCTGATCCCGGCTCCTGCGGCTGCCGCCTAATTGGCAGGTAGTGGAGAATCGGCTATTTTGGGAGCATTGTTGAGGGCTGTGGCTCAAGGTCAGTGTTTCTTACATGAGGTGGAGGCCCGTGGACGGCAGGGTGAGTCATGCCGAGCCAGCCGGGCCCCTGGATCCGAAGCCAGGGGAGGAAGGACGCGGTCTCCACGGCAGCCTGGGGTGGTCCTGGCTGTCGCCAGCAACACCGTCCCCACTCCCCCAGCCCTACAAGGTCTCGTTGGACTCATTTGGTCTCGTCTTGACTGTTAGCAGGCAGGGGCGCCTTTCCCTGCCCCAGAGGGATCCTTCCCCTTGTAGATGTGGGGTGGACTGGCACGGGCAGCTAAAAGGTGTGGAGCGGAACCAGGGTTCAGTCCAGATGAGAGGCCCAGCCTGTCCGCCACCTGCTGTCCTGCATCTGCCTGTTGGAGGCTTGACTAGAGCACCCTCCCCTCTCCTCTCCTCTCCTCTGCTCTCCTCTCCCCTCCCTCCCTCCCTCCCTTCCTTCCTCCTTCCCTTCCTCCCTTCCTTCCTCCCTTCCTTCCTTCCTTCCTCCCTCCATCCTTTCGTTCCTTCCCTCTTTTCCTTCCTTGTTCTCCTCCTCCTCCTCCCTTCTCTCTCCTCCCCTCTTCTCTTTTCTTCTCTTTCTTTCCGTGTGTGGTGCTGGCGATCACATTCTCTCTTCCTTTCTAATATCAGTACACAGTCCTCACCCCACAGACCCAGCCCAGGAACGCTAGGTAGAAACGTCTGCCCCGCTGCCCCCGTGCCCAGGTGGGCGCCTCCACCTGTGCTGAAGTCCCTGCGGAGCCCACACCAGGGTCATGTCTGGGCCCTAAGAGAGGTGGCAGGGGCTGTGGCCTGAGGAACACAGAGCCTGGGTGGCACTTGGCACCAGGCCAGCTGGCTCTGCAGCCCCCAGGACAGACATGACAGTGACCCTCCTCTACGGAGCCCACAGCTGTGGGGACTCAGATCCAGTGAACAGCATAGGTCCACCAGAGGTGGTTCAGGTTTAGCTGGCCTAGCATGGAAAAGACAAGGAGGGCCTAGGGGTCCCCACTCCTGCCCAGGATGCCGGGGAGGGTGCCCAGGGCCTTCTGACATTGGGACTCAGGCTGTGACTGCTATGTGTATCTGGCCTTGGCCTGCCTCCCACAGAAGCGGAAGCTGCAGTTGTGGGCCTGGGCCTGTTTGCCCTTCTGCTGCCTCCTTCCTGCCACCTTCCTCTGACCCATGGGGTGGGGTGGGGTTGGAGAGCGCACTTACTACCCCCAAGTCAGGGGCAGGTGTGCAGACCAATGGGGGAAAGAGCACGTAAGCGTCATCCTGAGGCAGGTGAGGGGGTGTGCAGAGACCTAGTACACTAAGCACCTGCCGGGCCTCTTTGGACGTCAGAAGCTTCAGACTTGAGCTTTTTGGTAGTGGAAGGTACTTTTTTTAGAGGAGATTAATTTCCTCTTCATGTGAAATCCGCAGCAGTCCAGACCTTTCACTTCCAGCCCTGTGACAGCTGGGGATCAGGGTGGCCAGGGCCTGCTGGAACCTTCCTCTGGGTGCGCAGCTGTCCTGTGGCCATCTGTTCCCACGCCGGCCCTCCCCAGCCCCAGGTGTGCCCAGGCGAGAGGCCTGGAAGTGCAGAGTCCTCGGTAGGGACAAACAGGCGGGTGGGGGCCTTTTCCTGGGCACTTTTGTGTGGCCTGGGGCAGGTACAGGGAAGGGGTCAGGGTCAAGCTGCTGCCTTAACAAGGAGCAGCCTGTTTGGAATTTCAGTACGGTACATGCTGACAACCTGCCATGGTGCCAGGATGCCAAGGAAAGTATTAGTAGTTCAGAGAGGCTCAGGAGGGGCCTTGCCTGCAGAGCTGGCCCAGGGGCTCACGTTGCTTTCCTCTTGGTTCAAGAGCTCACTGCACAGAGCGGGCCCAGACTCCAGCTCTCTGACCTGGGTCCTGGCTCACTATTGGCCAGACTCCCCTGTGCCCCGTAGGCCTGAGGGAACCACACCTGGGCTTTGTCCATTTGTGAAGACGGGGGTGGAGAAACCTTTCCTCTGGAGTCGGGTGGGCACCCTTTGTCCCCTTGTCCATTTGTCTACTTGTTGTGCTTTATTTTATTTGTTTTTTGACTCGGGGCTTGCTGTGTAGCTCAGGCGTCTAGAAGTCAAGATCCTCCCGCCTCAGCCTCCTGAGTTTTGGGGTGCTAAGTACGAGCCACCACATTTCAGATGTGTTGAGGGACCTGGGGAGGTATCCCCTAGATCACAGGAGAGACCAAAGCTGAGATGGGGGAGGCTTGGGCCTGCGACCTCCACCCCGGCGCTCATGTCCTGTGGACAGAAGTTTCGGTTCCCTTGGAGGATCTGAGCAGGGCCTGGGGTGGGCAGGGGGACCCCTGCCTGCTCCCTGCCATGGGATGTTCTTGTGCCAAGCACACCCCTGGACAGATGCCTCTGGCCATGTGACACGGGCTTTGCCAGTGTCACATTTGCCTGGCACGGCCTTGGTGCGTTTCTGGGCCTCTCCCCTTCTGTGTCGTCCGGCCAGGGGAGCACTTGATTGCCTGGGGTAACCAGGGCTTTGACTGCAGAGACTGATGCTGGGTGGGGCGCTCTGTGTCCAGCAAAGCGATTGCTCAGAGCCGCGTGGCCGTGTGATTGGGGACTGGGACCCCCGCCCAGTCTGACCAAGTTGATGAGTCTCAGTGGAGCAGATGTGCGCGCAGGGGACCCAGTCTTCCTGGCCAGGTGGCCCCGCGCCCCTCTGCGCCCCTCTGCTGCAGCATAGCCTCGGCTGTGGGCGGGAGTGCTCGCCTCTTCCTGGCGAGGAAGCCTGCAGCTCTGCACACACTGGCCTTTTCCTCTTTCCCTGTCTCCTGTGCTCTTCCTCGCGGCAAAACAGCAGATATGTGAGTTTGTCTGCGGTTTTGGCTGCTCTGCCCCTGCCCCTGGTCTCCCACACACGTGTGCCCTCCCCCGTCCTTCTCAGAGGCCGCTGGGCTCCCTGGATCCTTAAGAGGAGGCCTCTTCCTCCCGCTGCTGACTCCTGGCCGAGTGAGCGCCCGGCCCAGGGCTGGGCGAGGAGCAGCAGCGTGAGCCCTGTGCTTCAGAGACAGGGGTGACAGGGGGACCTGCCCGGGGGGGCCGGGGAAGCTGAGGCAGGGTAGGGCCTGGTGCTGCCCTCTGGGTACCTCACTAGGCACACTGCTGGAGGCTGAGGGAGAGGCCAGGGGTGGGCGAGGGGTGGAGGCAGCGACGTTTCCTTTCGAGCATAAACCTGCCTTGGAGCACAGTGGCCATGGGCCCTTAGCGTGGGCACGAGGCGGGCACGGGTCCTGTGTGCAACGGCAGCTGAGTACTAGGGGAGCGAGGGCTCTCAGGGGTCTCCTGACCAGGCGGTCAGCATGTGCTCACCAGAGGCCAGCCGCCTGCACCCCACGGGTGCGGCCATGCTAGTTCGTGACTGCCACCTGGCTACGAGGGGAAGGTGAGGGTGATGGGGGTGGTGAGGGTGAGGTGGTGTGGACGGGGCAGGCGGTGGCAGTGCAGGGATTGAGGCTGGCCATGTGTGGCTGGGGGCAGCAGGTGCGGACAGTGGAGGGCAGGAGAAGGTGTGTGCTGGCGGAGGGCAATCCCTGGCTGGGGTACAGGCCTGTGATGTGGGTACCCTTTACCAGGGTACATGCCAGTGGAGGGAGGTCCCTCACTGCGGTGCGTGCCGGCAGAGGGGAATCCCTCACTGGGGTACAGCCCAGCAGAGGGAAGTCCCTTTACTAGGGTACATGCCAGCGGAGGGGAGTCCCTCGCGGGGTACAGGCTAGAGGAGGAGGTCCCTCACTGCGGTGCGTGTCGGCAGAGGGAAGTCCCTTTTCTAGGGTACGTGCCAGCAGAGGGAGGTCCCTCACCTGGGTGTGTGCCGGCAGGTGGGGGTCCCTCACGGGGTACAGGCTGGAGGAGGTGGTCTCTCACTTCTGCAGCCTCATCCTGAAGCTCAGGGAGTGTTGGTGACCAGGCACAGGCAGAGGTGGTGTCAGCGTCCACAGACACAGCCTGACACTGCCCTGTGCCCCTCCGGGTGGCTGGGACAGGGCCCCAGCAGTCCGGGTCAGGAGGTAGCCAGGTTGGACAGCTGTGCGAGGCTGGGCTATTTCCCTGCCTGCCCCTGTGCCCTGCCTGGCCTCCCCGTGGGAAGTGCTATTTTTAGCCCTCACTTTGCCTGGGTCATGGGCCATTGGCCGCTCCCTGCCGGCGAGTGGCTGTCTCAGTAGCAGGCCTGTGTGGTCTGTGTGGACTCTGGGTGCCTGGCTGAGCTGTGGAAAGCGGCAGCAGGCCGAGGCTGTGGAGCAGAGGCCTGGCCGGGGTCACACAGGCCCTGGCACTCCAGAGCTGTCTGCTTTGGCCCTGGGAGAGAGAGAGACCCATGGAGGTGCACTCTGTTGGGCTGGCCCACAGGCACGTGTGGTGGTCACGGAGCCTGGGCATCCGGTGCTGTATCCCAGGAGCCTTCTGTTTCTGAGCTAGGGGTGGAATAGAATCATCCAGGCCTGACCTCAAGGAGCCGTGAAACTGGAGTTTGTTACAGGTTAGAATTGAATGGCGGCTAAATGTTCTCTGTAATTGGCGGCATATTCCTTACCATTGCTAAGAGTCCGCACCCACTAGATCCCCGGCTTGTCCCTGCTCTGCTCCACTGGGATGAGTGCTTTCGGCCCCCAGATCTTGAACGCCCTGCTGCCCTGTCCTGGCAGAGGGCTGCAGAAGCAAGCTAATGCCAAGGAAGCGCTTTTCTCCCTGTCACCACAGAGGAAGCAACAGGGATCTGAGGGCCAGTGTGGGGTCCAGGCCGAGAGGTGCGCCCACGCTCGAGGAGGACAGGGAGCTCGCACCCAGGGACTGGTGGCCGCGTCATTAGTACTGGGTTGCCTGGCCTTGGCTGGGAGATGTGCACACCGCTCCCACCCACAGGTCCTCTGCGAGGCTCTGCCTCAAGCCTCCTTCCACTCCCACTGAGCCCCTTTGGAAACTGCACCAGGAGCCCGCTGCAGGCCTGCGGGCCCTCAGTGTGCAGTGGCTCCCTTGCATCCTTGGATAGTTGACAGCAGGCCTGAGGAGTGACATATCTGACCTCAGGGGTGGTTCCCAGCCCGAGCACGCCCGAGCCTGCCCAGCACCTGCAGGGCCCGGGGCCCAGGGCAGCAGAGACAGCCCTGGACGAGAAACTGGAGCCCGGCTTCGTAGCACAGGGCGGCTCGGGTTACCCCACCTGCCTCCCTGGGCTGCTCCTCTCCCAGAAGAGGCTGCCTGGCCGCTTGCCATGGCTCGTTGGTGGCAGTGACACTCAGGACGGCAGCAGAGGCAGAAGCAGTTCAGAGAGCCTGAGAGGCCCCAGTGTGGGGAGGTTTGGCCCTTCCTGCAGCTGGGTGGGTCATGCCTACTGGGAAGCTACGTTTAAGCAGATGAAGGTCGGCCTTAGAAGTGGAGTCAAAGAACAAAAGGATCAGAAAAGCCAAACACCGAGCTGAACTGAAGTGTAAGGAAAGGGTTGCCAGCGCTAGACCCGGGGCCACGGGTGCCTTTCCTAGCTCCCCGGCTGGGCTGTAGGCCTCCGTCCCCCCACCCAGGGCAGGTCTCAGTCACTCAGACCCTTGCCTCTCATGAAAGTCATAACAACTGTTTAATTTTTTTAAAAAGTCACTTGTTTATCCTCAGAGACCCCCAGAGCTGGGCCTTGGGTGGGCCCTGGGGCCTCGGGGAAAGGACTGCATGGTCCTGGCCATCGTGAAGCCTGAGGGTTTAGAGCTTGGGCTGTCTGCGAGGTCAGAGGGAAGAGGACAGATGGTGATGAGGGAGCGAGGCCTGGCTGGAGGATGGCCTGGCCCTCCAGGCAGGGCAGGCAGGCCCAGCTCACCACAGAGAGACCACCAGGGACTTTGTCTGAGCTGTGAAGTCTCTGCGGCCTGATAACTCAGTGTTGCTGCCGCTCACACAAGAGACAGACCGCGTGTCGCATAGGGAGCATCCTGAACTTCCCCAAGTGGACACCGGTCTCCTTCCCACAGGACCACAGCCGCTTCGTCAACTGCGTGCGATTCTCTCCCGATGGGAACAGATTTGCCACGGCCAGCGCCGATGGCCAGGTGAGGGCTGGGGCAGCGGAGGGGCGGTGGTCTCCCCCTTCTCCCCACCTCCTGGGGAGTCACCAAAGCCAGCACTCAGCTCAATCCTTTTAAAGAGCACTGGAGGCTCTGTCTGTAGGGCCACATTCGCCAGAGAAGTGGCGTGCTTGCGCCCGAGGGTGTTCCCACCCCAGACCCATGACTTACGCGCGTTTTGTTTCTCGAAAGATCTACATCTATGACGGGAAGACAGGGGAGAAAGTGTGTGCTCTCGGAGGCGGCAAGGCCCACGACGGAGGGATTTATGCCGTGAGTACGGATCTGTCCTCTGACTTGGTGGTTGTAATTTGGCCAAGTCCATGTCCACAGTCACTGAAGCTCATTTTGAAGTTAGAGGAAAATTTGACAAGAGCTAAAAGTTGGGCGTTGGCTCAGAGCTTCAGGGACACAGTGAGGTGGCAGGAGCCCAGGGCCTGGGCGAGTCCCTCTGTCTCCCCCGGGGTTTGCCTTTCCCTGCTCGGAAGTAGGGGCTATGGACCACTGCCTTCCGGGCTCTCTCTCTCCTCCGAAATCCTCCCACACCCTGTGCTTTTCTCGTTTGAATAGATTAGCTGGAGTCCTGACAGCACTCACTTGCTTTCCGCTTCTGGAGACAAAACCTCAAAGATCTGGGACGTCAACGTGAACTCTGTGGTTAGCACCTTTCCCATGGGCTCCACCGTCCTGGACCAGCAGCTGGGCTGCCTGTGGCAGAAGGACCACCTCCTCAGCGTCTCCCTGTCCGGGTACATCAACTACCTGGACAAGAACAACCCCAGCAAGCCCCTGCGGGTCATCAAGGTGAGGCTCGCTCCGGACGTGGCTCCGCGTTGCTTAAAAACAGAGGGCTGGGCACGGTAGCTCCCACCTGTCGTCCCCGCGGTCGGAAGCTGAGGCAGGAGGATCGTGGTTCCAGGCCAGAGGCAGCCTGCGTAACTTAACGAGACCCTCACTCGAGGTTGTTGTTGTTGTTGTTGTTAGGTGCCGTCGAGTCGGTATCCGACTCATAGCAACCCTCATAGGGCTGGGATTTAACTCAGTTGGTAGAGCGCTGCGCTGTAGTCTCTGAGGTCCCGAGTTCGATTCCCAGCACCGCAAAAATGGGAGAAGGACCTGGCAATCCACTCCCAAGGCAATCCCGAAACAGCCAGCCATGGAAAACCCTATGAGGGTCACTCGAGGTAGAAAATAAAAACTGGACTGGGAGTGTAGCTCAGTGGTAGAGCACTGTAAAACATGTGTGAGGCCCTGGATTCAACGCCCACCCCCCCCCCCAAAAAAAAAAAAATACTGCAAGGATCAAACAGACCAAAGGAAGGATGACACTGAGTTAGACTTGGAGAGCCGTGAGTTTGTTGGGGGTGGTCATGGGCACGGTTGACTCACACACAGCTCTACAGTGGGAAGAAACCCTCAGGAGTCCCCGGGGAAGCTGCACCCCCAGGAGCCCCACCCGCAGGCAGCTACCTCTCATGGGACAGCGTCCCCCCCGGTGGCCTGGGCAGGAGAGATTGGCACCTCAGAGGAGGGTCTTGGGGTGGTCTTCCTAGGGTCTGGGACCCTCCTTCCTCTCCCTCGGAGGAGGAGTGTTACCCGCTCCATCACCATTGCCATAGGTGCGGCTGTGCTGTACAGTTTGGTTTATTTCGTTGCCGTGCCTGTGGGGCTAAGGTCCCTGAGGTCATCCCGGGCAGTCTGCATCATGTGTAGCCTAGGGGAACCGGCTCCACCCCGTACTCTCAGCCCCGGTAGGCAGAGGGCCGTGTGGCCAGCCTGGGAAGGGGGAGCAAGGGAAGGCCGAGCAGAAGCTGCAGCGCCGTCCCAGGCCTCTTTGGTCCTCAGAGGCCCCAGGCCTGTGGCAGGAGGGCCACCTCCTCAG
>VMDO01023842.1:0-30883 GCA_007922755.1 Pedetes capensis
GAGGAGGAGGAGGAAGAAGCAGCTTTCAAAGAAAGAGATGGAAGTGTAACTTTGTTTTTCCAATTATTTTTGTCATTACTTACAGGATCCTTTTATGTTTGAGCCCATTGTTATAGCTACCATGTTCTTCCCATTTTGAGTTGTTGCCATATCAGCAAATGGAGGTCCCAGGGACTTTGCTCCATCCCCATCATTAAGGTTGACTCTACTTTGGGGAGGCAACTCTTCCCTAGTTGTCTCTTGAATGTCTCCCAGCCAGACAGGCACTACATTTGACACTGGTTATCTGCTATTCATAGAGTTTTCAATGGCTAATTATTTCTGAAGTGGGCTGTCAGCTCCTTCTCCATGGTCTGGAAGCTCAGCTGAAACCTGTCCATCATGGGTGGCACTGCTGGTATCTGAAATACAGGTGGCATAGCTTTCAGCATCACAGCAACACACAAGCCTTCACATCATGATAAGCTGACAGATACATGGGGGAATGGTGTTAGGGTCCGCTCAGGCCCGGCAAAAGACCACAGAGCTTCACCTCAACACCAGTTCACTCGGGGACCCTTGGGAGCAGGCAAGAGCTGGTTGGTGGTGCCAACAAGGACCTCGGGAGCCTTCAAGAACAAACAGGAACTTTATAGGCTACTCCTTTGCAGGAGACGCTAAAGACCATACAGTTCTATATAATAGCTCTCTAGCTAGCAGCACAGGTTGCTGCTGCTACAATAGGATAACAGGTCTATATTAAAGTGCCAAACAGTTCTGATTTCCTTGCTGGCTGCGCTGATGATCAAGATGTTGCCTTTCGCAGGTTGTTTTCTTTCCTCATATCCTCCCCAGGGGTGGGGGGGGGGGTGAGAGCTCTTTTTGGCTTGCTCGAGGTCTTCTTTCTTGACCTCGAGAAAATGGAAGTGGCGAAATCAGGTGCATGATGTAACAATCAGTCAAGGAGATCAGGAACAAAGGAACAGACACCTAAGGTAATCAGTGGTCTACTTACAAACTCTCTAGATGGGGGTGTGAACCAGGGTGCAACCAATCAGAGAGGCTCGTGTCAGGAGGATTGGGGAGTTAGGTGCAGACTGGACCAATCACTGAACTTTCCTTAGTAACTAATTGGATAGCTCTGGGCAGCCAATCAGGCTGAAAAAGACCACACCAGAGCTGGGCTGTTTGAGGGCCATTTTAAATCACTTGATGGGAGAGGTAATAGGTTAAGGAGAGATCACAGGTGAAGGGTGAACTGGGACTTAGGTAGATTAGCTCTTAGAGAATCAAATAGGTCCCAGTCCAGGTTCCTGGGTTAAGGAGAGCCAGGGGTGGCAGGAACAGGACAGAATCTGGGGAGGGCTCAGACCTCAGCCCAGACCAATTGGGCCTCAGCCCTGGCACCCTCCCAGTCCACCTGGAGGGTATCCGGATAATTCCCTACAGAATGTTCTTTACTTATCACCTATTCATTATTTTTCTCCTAAGTGAAATATTACACTAAAGTCTTATAAGCATGTACATCTATTTCTATTAGATTCCACAGAGTTACATCAGAACCATGTTGTTTAAATTATGTTGTTGCTGTTGTTGTTAGATGCTGTTGAGTCTGACTCATGGGGTTTTCAATGGCTGATTGTTTCAGGATTGCTTCAGAAGTGGATTGCCATGTCCTTCTCCTGTTTTAGGGGTGCTGGGAATTGAGGTCAAGTCCTCAGAGAGTGCAGAGCAGAGCTCTACCAAATGAGATAAACCCCAGCCCAGTTTTAATAACAGCAGGTTTATAATATGCTGTAATATCAGAAAGACATAGTCCTTTCCATTCCTATTCTTTTGCCTTAAAATTCTTGGCTATTCTTGCATTTTTACTTTTTCTCATGTACGCTTTTGAATCAATTCATCTAGCTATATTTAAAAACCTTGTTGATTACTTTAAATGGCACTGACAGTTTTAGATAGCTGATCTTTCAATTCAAAATATAGGATGTGTTCTTATTACCTCCTGAACTTTGGCCGCAGTAAGTGGAGAAAGTGTTTTCCCCAAACCCAGTACCTGGTGCCAAAAAGGTTCGGAACCGCTGACTTAAAACAAGGAAGGATTTATTTTAGCTCTTGTTTCAGAGGGCTCAGTCCATAGTTGTTTGGCCCTATGAACTTGGGCAGGTATTGGGAGCAGGCGGCAGGGAGGTTTTGACCTCCAAGCAGACAGGAAGCAGAGGGAAGGGAGAGGATCAGGACCCTGCACAGCCTTCAAAGTCATGTCCTCAGTAATTGACTTCCTGTAGCTAGTCCCCAGTCTCCAGAGTTTCCACAACCTCTCAAAACAGCATCACCGGCCGGGGGGGGGGGGCACCAATGATCACACACCCACACACACCAAGTGTTCAAAACATGGTATGAGCCTATGAGAAATGTTTCATATTCTAACCATAACAAGTTGTAATACTCTAGATCTCTATTTGTTCATTTTACTGAACTCCCTTACTGCTTGGTCTACAGCCATAGCACCCTAGCATCCAATCCCACCTGATCTCAGAAGCTAAGCAAGATTGGTCTGATTAGTCCTTAAATGGGAAAATGTCTGGGACTACCAGGTTCTGCAGGCTAGGGAGAAGGACCTGACAATTCATTCCCAAAAGAACCTGCTATTGAAAACCCTATGAATAGCAGAGAAGTGCTGACATAGTGCTGGACACGGCAGTGTCAGGGAGTGTTTCTTTTTGTTGTATGTAGGGTCGCTATGAGTCTGACCAACTCAGTGGCACCTAACAACAACTTCCTGCTTATAATAGCTTTTTATATGAATCTCTTGTTTTTTCCAGCAATATAGCCATATGTTCTCCAATAATGATAATTGTATATTGCCTTTGTGTCTAGAAATTGCCTTTTAAAGAAATATATCTTAATAAGGGATATGTGATAATTTAAGGTTATTGTTTGTTCACTCCAAATGGTGTTAATAGAAGAGAGAATTGTTTTTGCAAATACAACCTCTTCTTAACACGTCCTGCCCCTTATGTTAAAAGGTCTTTTGCCTGCATAGAAACTAGAGAATGTCCTTGTCAAGTAAGATTCACACACCCATTCTTGAAATAAAATACCTTGTAGTACGTCCACAATAACATGTTATTTGAGATAACTTCTCTTCATGTGGAAAAAGTTTATCACTCACGTTAAAGAATTATCAAATGAGGACTTTTGTGAGGAAACATGAAGCACAAAACAGTAAAATGTTCAGTTATGTTATGATATCAGAGATAGCTCCAGAATTGCTAGAAGTCTTGTCCACTTTGGGCATGGAAAGGCTGGCCAGGGATGAACAGTACTGTGTCTCAAGGTCATCTGACCTTGACTTTGTTTTAATATGGTTTGTGTGTTTGGGGAGAGTTGGATGACTGATAGAGATTGTCAGAGCAGAGCAACAATTTGCAGAGCCCTCATTGAACGTCATTTATTAAAAGTCACCAGTCAAAAGCGTTCAATATCTTTCCCTTTACATTTCTACCAGGAAGTAGGACTGCATACTCCATTTCTTTTGTTTCCCATTCATATTCCAGTTCTAGACATATAAGCAGTGCTCAAAAAGTAGTTACAGATCAACCAGTAGTAATTAATCATGATTAACTATTTCTTCTCCCCCCTTCTCTTTCTCTTTTCTCTCTCTCCCTCAGTGTGGTGTGTGTGTGTGTGTGTGTGTGTGTGTGTGTGTGTTGAGATTAAGGCATATAGAACCATGCAAATATTATTTTGCTACACATTTGCCCATTTTAATCATTTAGCTAACAAAGTTAGTGGCAGTGCAAAATTAGAATCTCAGCACCAATTGTTCATTCTATGTTGTCAGATCACTATGTTTCTTAAAAAGAAATTTTTTAGGCAGGCATGTTGGCACACACCCATAAGCCCAACAATTAAGAGGCCAATGCAGGAGGATCATGACTTCAAGGCCAACCTGGGCTACATGAAAAGATCCTATGTCAAGAAACTAAAAAATAAAAGTTAAAAAAAAGAAAAATTTTAAATCCTTAATTCATTTTAAGGAAAAAATCATATTTCTAGGGCATCGATTTAGTTTCCTTGATTAACCTTATACATAAATGGATGTAATGTTAAATGGCTAAAACGTATATTTTCATACAGTAAGCTGTTTATTTAGCATCTCCCATCCTCCCTCATAATTTTATCAGGCCTACAAATATTTGGAGAACTCGACTTTATAATTTCCAAAAAAAAAACAACAACAGAATACACTTACAATTTATGCTATAATTGAAATGATTACTGGAGGACAAATATAAAACAAGTGAGCACATTATAAAATTGAAAGTGTGTAAAAATTTAACACAGCATAATATATTAAGGATGTCTGCTCAAAATGCATTTGAAGTAACTAAAGAAAGGAATCAAAACCATAGTGTGGTTTGAAAAACAGTTTCTGTTACACCTATCTCTCCCTTGTCCTCATAACCACAAGGCAAAACTCAACAGGATATGGTTTTTGTGATGATTTTTTGGCCCATAAAAGCTCACTGCTTCTGTTCAAATATAAGCCACGGGGACTCGACAAAACCTAGCATCAAGAATAGGCAGATGTTCTGGGTAAATATTCTGTAAATTTCCCAAGAAAGTGCAAAAATATATGTAATACTGGAAAGAAACATTTCGCTTCTACAGCTGACTGATTTAGTGGAGTTTTCAGATGGCCTTGGGTTAAAAGAAAATAGATTAAGGAAAAAGAGTATGGTGTAGATTTTAATTATTCCTTTGCCAACCACACATGAGCAGGAACTATAAAAGTTTATCATCTGATATATTTTCCCCTTTCATTGAAGTGTAAACTCAGCTTTAACAGGCTTTGAGTTCTAAACTATTGCCCTCAAACTGTTAGAAAGCAAAGGAGTACAGGCAGAGGCACAAGGCTTTGTATATGGTGTAACCTCTATGTTCTAGGTAACTTTGCTTTAGGGAGGAGCCATCCTCCAGTGGCTGGCAATGCTAATAAAACACAAACCCCAAACATCTATAATTCCTCTCTTACTGCTTTGCATAATAATAACAAAGTCCTTTCTACAAGTGCAGGATCTAAAACAATGAAAATTGGCATAGGACTTGGGGCATAAGCAAGTCCAAAATTTATTTAAAATGATACTAGTTAGAATAAGCTGTTCTCTTTTCTTTTTCCATTCATGGTGATAGACATGCATGGACTCATATGCATGCCAGAACACACACTTGAGAAACCATATGTCAATAGTAGAAACTCATTCAATCATTTCACAAACTTTTTTGGAAACCTATTATGATGCAATACAGAGTGATATATACCAGAAAAACTCTGCCAGCAATGTATGAAAGACTAAATTAGTTAGTCTTCATAAAGATTTAATTTCATATTGTTAGTTGATAGTAAACTAATTCATACATAGGTTATACTAAAAAATGATAATAATAACCACAATTACTATCTTTTATCAAATGAGTGATCACCAAAATCTAATGGTGATAAATGAAGTGTGTGTGTGTGTGTGTGTGTGTGTGTGTGTGTGTGTGTGTATTTAATGTAATCCTTATGGAACTTTATTTTGCTTCCACAGAAAATTACATAACTCCGTAATACCATCCCCCAAATCCCTCTTCTGGAAAAATTAACATATCCCTGATATAACCTTAGCCTATGTATGATATGTCTCCCCATACCTCCTGGACATTTGAGCATTCACACAGATAATTCCACTCATGATGGGGAAACTCACATACTGCCACTCATAATCAGAGAATTTCCCACCAGTGGCTCCAAATAACTGCTGTCACTATATTCTTACCTCCCCTGAAGACAGATCATGAGATGACCAGTATGCAAGAGTACTAATGAGAACTTGAAGTTGCACAAGACAGAGAGCTATATATTGCCATATATTGCTTAAATTGACAGAGATATTTTGCTTAAATAGCAAAAAAAAATGGAGGGGAAATGATATATGAGCAGGAAAGAAAAGAATGGTATAATGGCAATACAGACTCCAAATTATTACAGCCCATGAAAGATGAAGCATGTAATCTGACCAGCATGGCTTGCCCAGCTATACCATCTGGCAATCCCTCAAAGATAGGGGTGCCACAGCATCTCCCACCTGTACTGATCCCAGGACCTTTTTGTGCAAGTCAAAAGCTTGGTGTAGTGATTGTCTACTGAAACCCTCAGTCCACAGAGATGGAACACCAACTAAGCCATTACCCCTCATTGTCTTCCCTGTCACACCACTTTTGTCTAACAGCACAGAAACAAAGAATCAAGAACTTCATGCCACTGCCAATGGAGCACCTGTCCAAGCTCCTGTGAGATGGAGATTGTTGTTGTTGTTGTTGTTGTTAGGTGCCATGGAGTCCTCTCTGACTCATAGCAACCCTTATGGAGTTCTCAATGGCTGATTGTTTCGGGAGTGGATTACCATGTCTTTCTCTCATTTTTGCAGTGCTGGGAATTAAACCTGGGACCTCAGAGACTATAGAGTGGTTCTCTATCAACTGAGCTAAATCCCAGCTCCATGAGATGGAGATAGGGGAGATAAATATCATGGAATGGGGAAAAGCACAGATATGTTTTAGAACAAGTTACCATAAAGAAGAAATGGAAGGTCAGTCAGAAAAATCTAGAAAGCTGAGAATGGCCTTATGGGATATAGACATTGATGGGGAAATATCAAACCTAGAAAATGATAGGAAGTAGGGGAGTGGCCAAGTGTGTGCCTCTTCCCCTTTGAAAGAATTATGAATTGATTCAGGGCTTCCTAAAGCTACGGAGACATTTAATCTGGGAGGTCCTTAATTGTTCATCTTTATCACTTAACCTTTGTTCATAGGTCTTAAGTTTTAAGGAAGTGATTTTCAAACTGTCCAAAGAGCTGAGGTTCCACCGTGTCTCCAGGACCAAATAACAGAGACTTGACAGGGTAAGGTATTGAAACTGGTAGTCGTTGGATTTTCATCTGTGTTCCAACAAAGCAACTCCACGCTGTGTGGGTATGTAACATTTGGAAGAAATGATTTGACTATTTAAAAATTTTGAAGGCCATTGGTTTAGGAACAACAACGTGATTAGAAAGGTTTTTGGAAATGAATATTCAAATCTCTTGACCTATATTTTGTTAACATGTTCTACAGTGAGTCATCCCAGCAATTCTCAAGATCTTATTTATAAATCTCATGAGAGCTCTAGTTTTAAAGTTATATAAACTTATCTGTTGGGGGGGAGAGAGAGAGAGAGAGGGAGAGAGAGAGAGAGAGAGAATATGCAAGTCTCCCTCCTCAGGAGATTATAAAATATGGAGAAAACTCTATTTTGTGTACTATGTCTTACAACAAAAATATGAGAGGTGAGAAGGGGTGAAAGAAGGTAGGAGGATGGTTTAAATGTTTAATAGCAGAGTTTGCTTTAACATATAAACTTAAATTGTGTGTCCTTGTGAAGATCTGCTGTAAAACATTTGTGTCTGTGCTGAGAGTAAGAGGGAACTCTGGCAAGAACAGCATGGTGCAGACCTATAGTGTGCGAGAAATACACTGTGAAGAACTAAAGGACAAGAGCACCGGAGTTAGGAGCTATGGACAGTTGTTTGAGAGGATACAAGAGCGAATTCATCTAAGAGGGCACGGCTGATATGCAGATGTATTGAGTGGAATTAGCAAATTTTAGGCAGGATTAGGGAAATGGAGCCTGGAGAGAGGGAATATCTGAGGCAGGGTAACTGCTTGAGTTATCTGAGTTTTAATGAGACCACTCATGCTTCAGAGGAAGTCACCAGAAAGACTTGTTACCTACCTGATTGATGAAGATCTAGATAGAAGCCATAGAATGGGTCTCCTAACCCCTAGGAACTTGCAATAAAAGACCTTAGTTGATACTGCTCTGTAGCTACCCTATCTCACTGGTGAAGGCTTTTGTCCTTTTAATAAAATCTCCTTTGCTCTCCCCAGCCTTGACCATCTACTTATTTCTGGGCCTGTAGACCCAGAATCCCAGCACCCAGCATCTGAGAAGAAGCACTGGAATCAGTATGACTTGGTTCATGCAGGATTAACTAAAGTAATGAGAGGTTTATTGTGAATGTAAATGTTAGCAAGAGGACCACAGAAATCTCTTATGAATTGTGGGACATAAAATGTCAAGATGGCTAAAACACAATTTGGCAAGTGGAACCTCAGATAGTACTCTAGAGAATCAATAGGTTTTCTTTTTACCTGTTGGGAGACAGAAGTTTATTGCTTCTCTGCCTGCATGGTATTGAGCTCCTGTCTGTCTCTGTCTGTTTTTTGTTTTGTTTTGTTTTGTTTTGGTGGTTGTTGTTTGTTTGTTTGTTTGTTTTTCCCTTCTTTTACAAACTGCCAACAATAGCACCCATTCTTTTTAGCCTGTTTTTTCATGGCTCCCTGACCCTCCACTTCTCTGAATGTCTTTTTCAAAATCTGCTCCTACTACTTCATCACATGGCCCAGGTTTCTAGTTGAAATGTGTAAGAGAAAGAATCTAATTTGCCCCGCTAATCTTTGTTTGAATAGATTTTTCACCTTGTGGGTAAGCTTATGGGGTGGCTGGATGGTGACCTCAGGGCAGGGAGCTCTCCAGGGGGAAAGAGGGAGTGCCATGGCACTGACCACGGTCACCCTTACCTCTGCCATGACTTAGACCTTCTCCCCTTGCAGGGGCTAGGCGGGAGACAATTCCCTTGAGATGGACCGATTATTATGAGCAGCTCACCTAATAGAGGGCTGAGATTTAGCTCAGTTGGTAGAGCACTGTGCTGCCATCTCTGAGGTCCCAAGTTCAACTCCCAGCACCGCAAAAATGGGAGAAGGACCTTGCAATCCACTCCCAAGGCAATCCCGAAACAGCCATTGATAAACCTATGAGGGTCACTATGAGTCGGACACGACATGACACGACTCGACAGCACCTTACAACAACAACCTAATAGTGGAAGGATGGGAAACAGGGAGAAACAGGGAAACAATGATAGCTCTACAGAAGTGGGGAGGGGGAGCGGGAGCATGTCCTAAATGCTAAGTGGGAGAACACAGAGAAGAGGGACCAGAGGGCTAGGTCAAGGTCAGAGAAAGCTTCTATTTGCTCTGAGGAGCACTTACAAGAATAGTGTTGACTTGGTGAAGAATGTGGCCGTAAAGTGCATTTCATTAGTTGACACACAGAAAAATAGATGACAAGCCAGTCACGGTGGCGCATGCCTGTAATCCCAGCGGCTCGGGAGGCGGAGGCAGGAGGATCACAAGTTTGAGACCAGAGGCAGTATGCCTAACTTAGCGAGACCATGTCTCAAAAAGTAAAAAAAATGGGTTGAAATGGGCTGAGGACACAGCTCAGTGCTCTAGCACTTGCAAAAAGCGTGCAGGCTCGAGGCCCTGGGTTCAACCCCGAGTACTGAAAAAAAAAAAAAAGAAAGAAAGAGAAAAAAGAAAAATAGATGATAGATAGAGCCTAAAACTAAGATTTCATTTTAGTTCTGAGAAACAGCTAAATTCCTGCCATATAGTTCATCTTTATCATGTACAGTTAACTCCATTAGCAGAGCCTCATTAATTTAGCACCCAGGTCTTAGTAAAGCTTACATCATGCATATATTAAATTAAAAAATAAATAAGGGAAATAGAAATTGATATTGAAATGTCAAATTTGCAATGAGGCAAGATTTTGATGGCGATGAACAAAACAATTTGCATAGCTCTTAAGTGAAAGCTATATCGTATATAAAAAGTAAAGGTTTTTTTAAAAAAACTGAGTCAACTTCCAAACACATAGAATGTTATTTATCTTCATAAATCAAATATAAGCCTTCTTCTGGAATGGAGTGCCAGTTGTTTCTTAATAACTACTCTACCTTTTTACTTTGGTGACAAGATTTAATTTTTGGATGAACAAAAGGCTGCCAAACTATAAGATGATGCAAGTGTGATATGGTTGTTATTGTTGTTGATGGTGCTGTTGAGTCAGGGTCTGACTCATAACGACTCTACGTACAACAAGTGAAACACTATTGTCAGTGCTTCTCTGCCATTCATAGGGTTTTCAATAACTGATTGTTTTTTGAGAGTGGGCCTCTGGGTCCTTCTCCCAAGCCCACAGCACCTGGTGTTCCCAGGCAGTCTCCCATCCAAGTATTAACCCCGCTTAACTTCCAAGATCTGACAGGATAGGATGCTACAGTGGTGAGGCTGCAGGCCGTGTGATAAGGTTGCCAGATTTTATTCAATAATGTGTAAATAGAAGTATTGTGTTCAACTTTTAGGAAATATCCTTATTGGGAAAGTGATCCTTTTCTTCCTGATTCTCCTTCCTGATACCAGATGTGTCCCTAGGGAACTCAAGACCATTCTCAGGTTTAATGATTACCTAGTAGGGCTCACAGAACCCAGAGAAGCTATTATACTCACAGTATGTTTTATTAGAGCAAAGGGATGCAGATTAGAACTAGCAAAGAAAGGACCCATAGACAGGGTGTAATCAAGGAGCTAGTGATGAGTTGGTTCTCAGGGGCCTTTTAGAAAAGCACTTTCTCAATCATGAGTGCTCTGCTCCCCAAATTTACATCTCCTAATACCATCAGCTTGGAGTAGCATTGAGGGAGCAAGGGAGGCAAGCCCTAAGTGGGAGTGGGGTAGACATAAAGAGAAATGTAGCTGAGTACTTTGCAGAAATCAGGCAAAAAGCTCTGTACTTCCACAGACCTAAAAGAAGAAGATGAAGCTAATGTCAAATTGTCTGAATGAATAAGAGGGCAGTGATTTGTAGTGGCCACCAGTCAGCCTCTGGGTAACACTAACATAAGCAACAGGGCAGAATTGGGAAGCATTTTCTATGTTCACCACAAAGACCTAGTGGTTTATGTTACTCCACGTTCATTAATGCAACTCACATTCTCATTCAGATCTTAATTCACTTTGGATTCAGTAAGCATACCTATCATTTCTGCTATTACCTAATTCACTACAGCATGTTGTTGTTGTTAGGTGCTGTGGAGTCAGGTCCAATTCATAGTGACCCTTATAGGGTTTTCAATGGCTGATTGTTTCAGGATTGCCATGTCCTTCTCCCATTTTTGCAATGCTGGGAATCAAACCTGGGACCTCAGAGAAAGCAGAGCGGTGCTCTACCAACTGAGCTAAATCCTAGCCACTACAGCATAGAATACCTTTTATCTTATGAAGGAGCATTCATTCTTCATCATGCTCAAAATGACCAGATCTATTCTAAGTATCTGAAAGAGATCATATATTTTATTATTGTTGATAATTATTGTATTTAACCCAATTAAGTACATGATCATTTATAGTTATTTTCTATGTGATATACAAGCATTGGTACTGATTTGCTAAATGACACAGTTGTTTGGGGATCATAAGTTTAACAATCAGTTTGTGTTTTCCAAAATTTCATTTGAATTGCAGCTCCCCTCTCTCAAGCCCCTGTCTCCTTTCTTTTTCTTCTTCTTTTTTCTCCATATTACTTTTACATATATCCTATTTTACTCATTTATTGTACATTGCCTCACTCAGCTCTATAAATGGTAGGGAATTCTATTTGTTCACTATAGTTTCTCTAGTGCTCAGAACAATGCCTTACATATATTATTATTTTGAAAGTATTAGCTGAGAGAATAAATAACTATTTAATATTCTCCTAGTTTTCTGTGATATAGAAAGGTAAAAAAGAGGAAACAGTCCTAAAAATATACACAAAACTTTAGGATTCCACATCAGTAGAAGATTATTTTCATAATTATTTGTCAGATAGAGTTATGACCAACAAGTAGCAAATTCATAGAATGGCATCTCATTTTTGTTGTTGTTGTCATTTTGGTTTTTTGTTTGTTTGTTTGTTTGTTTGAGGCAGGGTTTTGCTATTTAGGCCAGGCTAGCTTAAAACTCCTTATGTAGCCCAGACTGGCTTCACTCATGAGCCTCCTGCCTCAGCCTTCCTAGTACAGGGGTTACAGGAGTATGTCACCAAGCCTGGCTTGTCCCTGCTTACATTTAAAGATAGAAAAAATCATGAGTTTCTCCAAAACTGAAACAAATTATTCACTTTGGAGCATAATACAACTTGGCAACAAAGTTTCTGCAAATTCTTTTGTTAGACATAGTGCCGACTAATTAAGCTGACAAAAATCTCATTTTTTAATTACAAAAACAATTGGTTGCACTACATATACATACATACATACATATATATATATATATATATATATACATATATATATATATATATATATACACACATACATGTATGTATATGTTAATTCTTTCTTATAAATTACATTGTTGATGATGGTAGGTACCATCAAGTTGTTGTCTTACTCATAGCAACTCTATGTACAACAGGTAAAACACTATTGTCAGTGCTTCTCTGCTATTCATAGGGTTTTCAATGGCTTATTGCTTTTTGGGAGTGGGTTGCCAAGTCCTTCTCCCACGTTTACAGCACATGGTGTTCCCAGGTGGTCTTCCATCCAAGGACTAACCAGGCCTGACCCTACTTAGCATCCAAGATCTGATGGGATCAGATGTCATAGCAGTATTGCTGCAGGCAATAAATTACATTGTATGTAGAAAACTGAGGAAAATGTAACACAATTCTAAAATAATTTCCAAATGATTCTTTAAGTAAGAAATGCAATATTATTCAAGCAACAGAATACTATGCAAACAGAACATCTTTAACAAAACAAAAAACTTAAAATAAAAATATACTTTTTAGTAAGAACCCTTGTCTGACTGGTCTAAAAGCCCTTCATGAAATCGTGGGAGGAGGTGGTACAATCAATTAACTTTAAAGTTAATATTTATGTCTAAGATAGTATAATATTGTTTCTTTTATTTAGAAAACTAAGATATAGTAGCACTTTTTGAATTTTATTTCAGCATGAGTTTAAAAAATGGTCTTAGATAACAATAATAACTCTTTGGTCAGCAGAAGAATATTGTTTTCATACTTTTCCTATATTAATACAGATAAAATAATTTAAAGCATCCTATCAAATTTGGAGCATCAACTATCACAAGCTTGATATTTTAATGTCATTAGATCTATATGACAGGTATCTTTCAAATCATTTTCAAAATTTCTCATTTTGTTCCTAGGCTTGAACGGCTTAATGCATTGACAATGCAGAAAGTTGCTTAAGAGTCTGTGACTTAAAATATGCCAAAACGGATCACCAGCCTTCATCCTATACAGAAAATCTTATCTATTAACCAAAACCTTTTGAATTACAAAGCCCAAGAACCCAATTCAAGTCAACAAATAAAATACAAACTATATTGTTTACCATTAAGTATGATGTCCTGGGAAGCAGTAGTTTTAGATCCTCCTGTTATTCAGAGACTTAATGCTTTAAACAACTGTGTGTGTGTGTGTGTGTGTGTGTGTGTGTGTGTGTGTGTGTGTGTGTGTGTATATAATCTCCTAGGAATATTTCAAATCTCAGGGAAAAATAAAATATTTGCCATCATTCAGTTTCCTTAAAGGTGCAAATTAAATCACACTGCTACTTTTCTCCATCATATCAAAAACCACAAGAAATCCCTATGGAACAAGGCTGTTTGGTGTGTCAGAAGGGGCCAGATTCAGCCTGTGTTGGGGAACTTGGGTAAGAGAAAGCTATTGCCGTTCTGCTTTTGCTTCTCACCTAGTCCCTTGCTGTTGCCTTTGAAAACCAAACCTGCCCCATATAAATGAGTATCAATGGCGAAGCTCAGATGACTAGTGTCAACCACTAGCATAGGACCATCAGGGCAGCACGGGAGCATGGTTTAGGAGAGGAGTTGAGGATGAGGATTGAGGCACTATGTGCACTCTCCTCTATATTTTTCCTCCTCAACACTCAAGGCTGTCTTTACAGGTGCACGTGAGTTCTCATTTGCATAGGATTGTGCATTCAGAAAAACTTCACCTTTTAGTTTAACATTCTGCTGCTGCCATAATGGAGTACTTAATGATTTTATCTTTAAACTTGTTAATTCCAATTGGAGAAGGGAGTACACATAAACATAACATGCATGTCCTATAGCCTTTGCTGTCCCTTTCTTGCCACCTTTCTTGATGTTCTATGAATACAGAATCCTCCACAATGGGTGGGTATCCAGCAGAACTCAGGGTACAAAGTTAAGTGTTCTTCACCCATGACTGAGTTAACAGTAGGACTGACAGCCCCCAGAGGTCATGCTTCCCATTTGAGCTAGAACTAGCTTCAGATGCAATACCACTTGTTCATTTTTCCTTTTTGTTCTTTATGATCTTAAAATCATATTTTAAAAACTCAAGACCAATGTCAAGGAAGTATCCTCTGTTTTCAGAATTTTTATGATTTCAGGCCTTATATGTTAACACTTTAAATAAATCTGAAATGATTTTATATACGAGTCCAACTTCATTTTTTGTTTGTAATACTGAGTATACTCAATATCATTTATTGAAGAATCTATCCTTGCTCCATTGTATGTTCTTGGTATCTTTCTATTTGTTCCACTGGTCTGTATGTCTTTTTTTGTGCTATTACCGTGCTGTTTTGATCAGTATGGTTTTCTAGTAGACTTTTCAAGATAGCTTTAGTTATTCAGAGTCTTCTCTGGTTCCATACAAATTTTAGCGTTTTTTTTTTTCTCTTTCTGTGAAAAATACAACAGACTGTATAGTTTGATTTGGGTAATGAACATTTCAACAATAAATTTTCTAATTTATGATTGTCTTCTCAACTTCTTTTATCAGAGTGTCATAATTTTTCAGTGTGTAAATATTTTAACTCCTTGATTAAATTTATTCCTAAGTATTTCATTATTGATTTTGGTGCTGTCGTAAATGCTATTGTCTTCTTGATCTATTTTTCACATAGTGTGTTCTTAGTGTATAGAAGTGTTACTAATTTTTGTATGTTGACTTTGGACACTAAATTCATCTATTAGTTCTAAGAATTTTTTAGTGGAGTTTTTAGCATTTTCTACATATAAGATTATGTCAGCTGTGAACAGAGGCAATTTTACTTCTTCCTACATTGAGTATTTCTTTTTTTACTTATCTAATTTTCTCTGGCTAAATTTCCAGTAATATGCTGAAAAGAACTGGTAGTGGGGAGAGTGGTCATCTATATAATTCAGCTTTGCATTACAACAAAATACCTGAAGCAGTAAAGTCTATAAAGAAAAGAGTTTTATTCAGCTCATGGTTTTGGAAGTTCACAAGTGTGGGTGCCTGTACTGCCTCAACTCTGGTGACACCCCTTTGGATTGAATTACATTATAGTGAGTTGCAATGGTGGCAGCACATGAAGAAGGAAGTGTCATGTCTTGTACAGGAAGCCAAGGAGGAAATCAGGGCTCAGAATCATTTTTTTATAACAACTCACTCTAGTGGGAACTCATTCCAGGAAACCAGAATTCCCTTCTGAAGGCAGTGTTCCCATTTACCCAAGTACTTCCCATGAGTCCCCGTCTCTTACCACAGCACCTCCCAGTACCACCACTATGGGGACCAACCCTCCAATACATGAAACTTCAGGGTACAAAACTATTTTAAAATCACAGCTACATTTTTGCCTTGTTCCTCATCTTAGTGGAAAAGCTTTCAGTTTTTCATCATCGTGTATGATGTTAACTGTTTTGACCACAATCTCCATAGGGTTAAATATGTGAATCTCTTGGGGGGGATACTTCATATCTAAACTATAACAAAATGACAATGTGCATAAGATAAATGGGGAAATTTAGTAAAAGACAGAAACAAAAATCAAATAGAAATGCTAGAAATGAAAGCATGACATTAAAAATGAAGAATTATTTGAATGAGCTTATCAGCAGACTGAATAAAGGTGAGAAAAGCAATGAAATTGAAGGCAGGCGCACAGACTTATGAAAACAAAGAAAAAGAAGTACAAAAACATACCAAAGAATCAAAGAGTTGTAGGACAATAAGAAATGGTCTCATATGTGAACCATTTGGGTTTTAGAAAGAGGAAAATAGAGACAAGGGAACAAAAGAAATATGTGAAGAAATAATGCCTGAGAATTTGCAAAGTTAACAAAAGATGACAAATCACAGATCTAAGAAGCTCAAAGAAACCCAAGTAGTATGCAGATTTTTTAAATTAGACACATTATAGTCAAAGTGCTAAAAAGCAAAGATAAAAAGAAAATATCACCAAGAACCAAATAAGAAAGAAACATCTACAAATAAAAAGCATTTAACAGACTTCTTGTCATAAATACATAATAACGAAACTAGTCAGTGATGGTGAAAGAAAAAGCTTTCAAAACAGAAATCTTTACCCAACAAAAATATCTTGCAAGAATAAAAGCCAAAATAAAGACTTCTTTGGATAGTAAAAAAGGAATAAAATCACCAGAAGAACTGCGCTGTAAGAAACATTAAAGAAAGTTGTTTAGGCAACAGGTGTAATACCAGATTGAAGTTTTAATTTAGGTAGGCAAATAAAAAGCTACAGAAGTGATAAAAATGTCAGCAAATAGTTAAAATCATTTTATCAGATTTTCAAAGCTCTTTAAAATAATTGTCAAAACTTAAAATAGCAACAATGTACTGGGAATTTTATACATATGTAACAATAAAACCAATGATAAAATTATAACAAATAGGAAACACATAGAAGGACCAAAGTTATACAAGTTAATATATAATCACAAACTGTGATAAATGCTGTCAGGAAAAGATTAGAGTTTTTTAGGGGCTAGATCATTTGGATTTTATAGCTCATGCGAAGGATTTGGTACTGTATCCCAAGAGCATGGAAAAATAATAAAGAAATGACATACTAGGAATGCAATAATAATATTTTCAAATTAAGTGGTTAGTCTAGTTACACCACAAAGAATTGCATAATGGGACAAAATGGATTCAGGGGAGCAATTCCGAGACTATTTCACCAGTACAAGAAGCAAACAATGGAATTCTGGCTTAGAATGGATACAGAGGAGGGGGTGATGTAGATTGAACGGAGCCACACTTAGGAGGTTAAAATGCAATGAAGACAGTTGCAAGAGTGGTCTCCATGTTGCTTTTTCTTTCTAGGTAATGCAATACTTTTCTGGTAATACACAGGTAATTTTCCAGGCAAAAGGAAGTTAAAAAAACTCTTCAGGAATAAAAATAAATCCATGTAAAGGTTTCTCAGGTCCAAATATAGTTATAATTTAGTTAGTTATAATTTCTCAGGTCCAATATAGTTATAAATTAAAATACCAAATACATTATAACACAGTTTCTTCTAATCCAACTAGCAAATTAGTTGCATAGTTAGCTATTTTACATATTTGACATCTTTCTCCCTTCAGTCTGATCTCTGGTTTTGTGTGCTGAGCCAGGCCACCACTTATGAAAACAGATGTGCACTATAGGATTTTTGTATAGCTGTATCAGAAAAATTCAATGAGGACATTTTTCATAATTTGCTGTTGTTAGTCTTTTAACAGCAAGTTACCACACCACAGCACTGGTTTGTACAACCACAAAATCTGTAACTTCTAAAAATGTAACTGGTTATGTGGTTGTTTCTATGATTAGTTTTATTTGTTGTTGTTGCCTTTGTTTAGTCTAAAAAGCCTTGAAGTCGCACAAAACAGATTCTAATTATTCTTCCTGCTTCTCTTGGAATTTACTTCTTCCAGATCTTTAAAAATAGAGAAACCAAATGATCAGAGGCACCAAAATTTCTCTGTTTTCTCTTAAATTCCTTGGATTACATTCCTAATTCCACAAGTATGATTCTAAATTAGAAACAGGAGTACCAATAAATAATGGTGGTGTTCCTTATATTTAAATAATCTTCATCTTAAATAAGAATATTAAAATAAAGAAGGGATATAAGTATTAGAAAAATATTTTGAATTAAATATTTAAAGTTCATCATATTAATCTGATTTTCAAAAATTACAATGAGTCTTTTATTTTTATTTTTTTTTTTTTGAGACAAAAATCTCACATGTAGTCCAGGCTGTCCAGAAATTCACTATATAGACCAAGCTGACCTTGAACTCCCATCAATTCTCCTGCCTTAGTCCCGGAGTGCTGGGATTAAAGGCCTGTGCCATCATGGCTAGCAATAATGAGTCTTAACTAAAATGATGTATTTAGAAGAATAGCACCTAGTGCTTTTGGTCCAATGTGTAAATATATATATATGTGTGTGTGTGTGTGTGTGTGTGTGTGTGTGTGTGTGTGTGTGTGTGTGTGTGTGTGTGTGTGTGTGTGTGTGTGTGTATGTATGTATGTATATATTCCCTTTCTCTACAGTCTTTCTGAAATGCAGAAAAATATATGAAAATACAGCACATCTCTTAAAGCTCTAGATGCAGGAGAGGATGTTGCAGAAATGACAGTCTGTCTGCCCAGTAATTCCCCAAAGGAGTGCTAAGCTTATTCTTCACTACAGAAGTGTTAGGTTTGAATATAAAATGGCCTCAAGGCTCATGTCTGATACTTGGTCCCCAGCTGGTGATGCTCCTTTGGGAGTCTCTGGGTCTTTATGAGGCAGGACCTAGCTGGCAGAAGTAGGTCACAGAAGGTGGGTCTTTAGAGGCTTTATAGGTCCATGGTTCCAGTACGCTCTTTGCTTCCTGCTGCCAATATGTGAGGAGCCTCTGCCACACACAGCTGTCATCACTCCGCCATTCTTCTCCACCTTGCTGAACTGAACCTCTGAAAACATGAGCCAAAAATAACTCTTTCTTCCCTTAAGTTGTTCTGTCAGGTATTTTTGTTACAGCTATGCAAAAGGTAACTCACACAGGAAGCTGGTACCAGAGAAGTGGGCTTGTTGCTATATCTAAACCTGACCATGTGGTTCTCAGGATTTTAGACCTAATTCATGGGAGGAATTTGGAAGAATTTGGAAATATGGGCTACAGAAGCTTCAGAATGGTGCTGCTGTTGTTCTTGTTAGGTGCTGTGGAGCTGGTGTCCGACTCATAGTGACCCTACGTACAACAGGTGAAACACTATTGTCAGGGCTTCTCTGCTGTTCATAGGGTTTTCAATGGCAAGTTGATGTTTTGGAGAGGGTTGCCGGGTCCTTCTCCCAAGCCTCCAGCACCTGGTATTCCCACGTGGTCTCCCATCCAAGTACTAACCAGGCCTGACCCTCCTTAGCTTCCGAGATCTGCAGGGATCAGATGCCACAGGGCTACAGCTGCAGGCCTGAATGCTGTAGTGGAGCTTAATGGGTCATTCTGGTGGGAGTTCAGAAGACCAGAAAGCCGAAAGGAATGTGGACAGTAAGGTCAGTATTCACAAGGTTTCCGTGGGAAATACGAACCTTATTAGGAATTGGATTAGAGGTCATTTGTGTTACATTGTTGAAGAAATTTGTCTGTGGTTTGTCCATGTCCTAAAATTTTGAGTGAGCCTGAGTTCACAAGTGATGGACTAATAAATTTGGTGGAGAAAATCTCAAGACAGCATAACTCCAGGGCTGTGGCATAGTTGCGAGTGGATATTTTTATCTAGGTGTGCATTGAGAATCAGAGGCAAAAAGAAGAATAGAATGTTTTGAAAACCATGCAGGTTGGTCAGAAAAGCAGCATAGTTAAAGTTGTGGACAAAGAGACTATGATTGTTAAAGAAATTACAACCATTAAAGAGAAACCTCTCCCTTTACACTGAAACAAAGGAAGAATTCCCTGGGGAAAATCAGAAGTTAATTAGAGGCCACCCACTAAGCAACCCCCATCCCAGGGTTTAAAACTGAAAACCCCATTTGAAAGATTTTCTTTTACAAAGATTTTCATTGACAAAGCTGAACAGGCTCCCTTCTGGAAAAGGGCCACCTAATGAAATATTTTTCCAGGTTCAGCTTGCACATAGGCAGTCAAAGCCTATCACAGTCATGGCCCAATAGGATACAGCTACCAAATGTGCTGCCCACAAACCTTGCTGTCATTCATGTGGTGCAGATTTTTCAAGAATGCAGAATGTAAGAGCTATGAAATTATGAACGTTGGCACCAAAGTTCCAAAAAAAGGCCTGGGAGGCCAGTCAACGTTGGCAGGGTTGAATTCACTAGGAGATGCCCCAAAGGGGGAAATATGTCTTATAGCTTTGAGGGTGAAGCCTAAGCTAAGAGGAAACTCCAGGATGTCGGGCATGCCCGCAATATGGAATATCTGCCAAGGAAAGCTGCTGGCAATTAGTGGAGTTAGCCCTTTCCTCCAAAGGGAAAGAACATAGTGGCCTGTTTGAGCTTAGATGATAGCACCTCATGCATCAGATGCTAAGCACAGAGCTGTGAGAGTCAATATTTGTTCTGTTGGATATTGATATTGTTTTGGTCCAGTCCTTTCCTGCTATCCTCTCATTCCTCCCTTCTGGAATGGAAATGTTTATTCCCTGCCATTGCATGTTGAAGTATTCAATCTGTTTTGCGTTTTTGTTTTTGTTTTTTTGTTTGTTGTTTTTATTTTGCAGGGGCTCACAGCTAAGATTTCTTTCAGACTTTAGACTTGGGCTTTTGAGCAATATTGTAACCATTAAAACTATCAGAACTCTTGAAGTTGGACTGAATACAGTTTACATTATGAGGACAAAGGAAAGAGTGTTATCGTTTGAATATAAATATTCCCCAAGGCTATATTTGAATGTTTGGTCTTCAGCTATTGGTGCTGTTTTGAGAGGCTGTGAACCTTTAGGAGGCGGAGTCTAACTGGCAGAAGTAGGACACAAAAGGTGAGTCTTTGGAGGTTTCATGTGGACACATGGTTCTGGTAAGCTCTCTCTGATCTCTATTGTGATGTAAGAAGCATCTGCTATTCACTCCTGCCACTCCTCTACCAGGTCACTTCATCATGAGGGATTGAATCCCTGAAATTCTGAGCCTAAAGAAATGTTTCCTCCCTTAACCTGATCTGCCAGCTATTTTGCCACAGTGATGCAAAAGCTGACACAGGCAGAGAACAAAAGAGGACCATGAAAGAGCTAATTACAGAATTTCCAGGTGTTATTATTAAAATGAGCCTGCAGCTGTAGCCCTGTGGCTTCTGAGATCTGCTGTGGCATCTGATCCCCACAGATCTCAGAAGCTAAGCAGGGTTGGGCCTGGTTAGTACCTGGATGGGAGAATGCCTGGGAACCCCAGAAGCAGTAGGCTTCGGAGAAGGACCTGGCAACCTCCTCCCAAAAATCAATCTGCCATTGAAAACCCTTATGAACAGCAAAGAAGCACTGAAAATTGTGTTTCACCTGTTGTATTCAGGGTCACTATGAGTCGGATACCAACTCGACGGCACCTAACAACAACAACATAATTAAAATGTCTAGTAGCACTCACAACCTCCCACTACCATTCACAAAAGCCACCAGTCTGGTTATTTCATTTCCAGGTTAAAGATCAAATGTCAAAAACCATGAAAGAAAATAGCCTCTTAGTTTTTCTTGAAAGTTAATCCTTTTGTCTGGATTTCCCAATTTACTGTATACAGTTCTATCCACACGTTGCTTTCACTGGGCTGGGGTTTAGTTTAGTTGGGAGCATGCCACTCTGTGCTCTCTGAGGCCCTAGCTTTGATCCCCAGCACTGCAAAAACAGGACAAGGACCTGGAAGCCCCCTCCCAAAACAATCCCGAAACAATCCACCATTGAAAACCCTATGAAAGGCAGAGAAGCACTGACATAGTGCCAGGCATGGCACAGTGTTGGGGAATGTTTCTTTCTGTTGTACATAGGGTCACTGTGAGTCAGACCATACTCAAGGTCACATAATAAGAACACAACAATAGCATGCACTGCTAATATTTTTTCAGTACTGGGGGTAAACCTAGAACCTTGTATATGCTAGGCAAGCACTCTACCACTGAGCTACAGCCCTAGTGCCTTTTCTATTTTCATTTTGAGATAGGATCTCACTTAGTTGCCCATGGTGGCATTGAACTTGCCATGTAGCCCAAGCAGGCCTCAAACTTGTGAACTTCCTGAACACAGGTTAGATATAGATGTGTATTTTTTGATATTCCTAATGTTCTTGATTTACATTTCCCTCTCTTTGCTTTTTTGGTCAGATTAGCCATTTTTCCTCAGAACATTCAGAGTATAAAACTTTGGTGTAATGTATCACAAGGTTCTGTGGATTTAACCCACTAAGTATTTCTCAAACATTTCAACTTCCTTCATCCTCATCATTGTCACACTTGCCCAAGCTACAATCATCCTTTGCATAAAAACATGGAAAGTCCCCTGACAGCCTAAGAGCATTTTTCCTGACTTTCCTCCAGTGCATCCTCCATGTTGCAGGCAGAGTGATCATCAAGGTAACACAAGTTTTACTCCATCTCCGCCTTGGCTTAAACACTTCATTGACTTTCAATTACAAACCCATAGGAAAAAGGCAAAACTCTAATGTGGCCAGAGTCTTCCCAATCAGCACCCCACTGGCCTCTGATCTGCAGCTCCCCATTGTCCCCCATTTCATCCACACTGGGTTCCCATCAATCAATCATCTCTTCATCCCACCAGACTTCCTCTGCCTGGAATAATCCCCCTTGCTGGTTTTGTTACATGTGCCCACTCTTCCTTTATATCATAGGCCAGACGATTTCTGAAGGGAAATTTCCTGGTCTCTCAATAGGTCAAAGCCCCTATCAAAATAAATGGCTTCCATACAGTAAAGAAATAATTACCAAAGCAAAGAGAGCCTACAGGATAGGAGAAAATCTTTACCAGCTATCCATTTGACAACAAATTAATAGCCAGAATATATAAAGAACTCAAAAATTAAACACTTGGATTATTTCTTAACTAGATTCCTCCTCCTTTTAAATTTCTTAATAATTCTGTATTGAATATCTTGAATATCTTGCAATTTATTCTCTGTGTTTCTTTTCTGCTCCCCACATAATTAGCTCTCTGCATTGGGGGGACTACTTTATGGGAAACGTCTGACTTTATCTTTTCAATAGCATATATTTATTACTTACACATTTTTAATATGTAAGCATTGCTTAATGGCTTTTCTTTTTCTGGACAAATATTATCTGTTTTGAAGTTTTCTTCTGCCCCTCCATTGTCTCTTTCTTTCTTTTTTTAATTCCATTTTCTATTGATTTGTTTTGGGCTTCAATATTTTGTCTCAGAGACTTCTCTCAAATGCTTAATGATTATTTTTGGTTTATTAATGTTTAAGTTAAATTAGCAGACAGATTGGAATTTGTGCATGAATGGAGGCATTTTGTTTATTGGAACCAAAAGCACTGATTTTTTGAGATTTTCCCAAATGTCAGTAATCATGTCTTTCATCAGAAGCTATACAATTTCTCCAGGGAAAAGTGTGCTGAGTAAGCATTAATCTCTCAGCAATGTTGTGGCAAGAGACACAAGTCCAAAAAGTAAAAGAGAGCTAGGTGTTCTCGCCATTCATTATGTGGGTTTCCACTTAGCATTCTCTGTTTGGTATGTCAACTGTTGCTCATATTCTGCTATACTTTCTATCCCCAGTCTAGAACCCCTGGGTTCAATTTCCACAAAGAAGAAACCTCCCGATCACTCCCTAAGTCAGAATGGTACAAGTTCCTACCCACATAGGATTCTAGAGGGGACAAAAATGTCTAACTGATCTTCTTTAACTATCAAACACCACTTTGTTTACAGCCTTTGGTTCACACCTTTAAATTTTTTCATTAAAATCATCACTACTTTTTGGAACAAAGAAAATGTGAAAAGGAAGCGATTCTGTAATTTTTCTTATGATTTTATTCTGAAACCAAAAGTGCCTTTATAATCAGTAATCATTTAATGAAACTTTTTCCCTAGTACTGCAATCAATAGTTACTATCTCTGGTATACATAGAAGATGGCTGATTCCACATCTTTCCTTAAGTATTTCTTCTCTGGCAGTAGAAATAACATATACATTGAAGTTTAAGTAACTGAATAATTACAGCTGCTATAGTTATGAATTAAATTTTCTTAAGAGTCTTAAGAGGGTCTGGGCATGGTACAACATGCCTGTAATCCCAAAAACTCAAGAGGCTGAGGCAGGAGGATCACAAATTCAAGGTCAGAGGCAGCCTGCATGACTTAGTGAGAACTTGTCTCAAAATAACAAATAAAAAAGAAGCTGTGGGTGCAGTTCAGTTGCTAGAGTACTTGCAAAGTATGTGCAAGGCCTTCAGTTCAGCCCCTCAGTACTACAAAAAAAAAAAAAAAAGGGCAGTATGGATCACTGAGAAATATATATCAGACTAGAACAAAATGACCTAAATATCAATTTGTGTGTGTGTGTATGGTACTTGGGGGCTGAACCCATGGCCTTGCACATATTTTTCAAGTACTCAGCCACTGGGCTGCACCTCCAGCCCATTTTTCAGTTTTGAGAGAGAGTCTTGCTAAGTTACACAGATTTCTTATGACTTCAAACCTGTGATCCCCCTGCCTCCAGTTCCCAAGTCCCTGGGATTAATGCCATGAGCCACTGCAGTTGGCCTTCAATTCTCACTTTTTCAGAATGTTTAAATCTGTACTTTTAGACAGCTGACTTAATTTACCAGACATCCATTTTTTCCATCTGAAAAATGATGAAACTGGATAAGTGATCTGTAATATCATAATGCTGATTTTCACTCTTTGAGACTCTGGGTTCAATCCCCAGTACCACAAAAGTGGAAGAAGTACCAGGCACTCTGAAAAAAATTCCGAAACAGCCATTGAAAACCCTATGAAAAGCATAAAAGCACTTACATAGTGCTGGGCATGGCACAGTGCCAGGGAATATTTCATCTATTGTACATAGGGTCTCTATGAGTCGGACCTGACTTCACAGCACCTAACAACAAAGATCCTTTCCATGCCTTAAATCGTAGAATTAACTGATGTGACTGAGTACTGAATAAATTATAATAGTAGAAGAAATATCTATTGTACTTGTAGTAATGCTTTAAGGAAACTTTGGCTTGCCAACATCTTCAGCAATTAGCTGATAAGACTAAATTATAAAGTCGTTCAAAGATGGAAATACTCATAAGATTATTGAATTTGCAAGACCTATCATCTACTGTCTTTTAACAGTTTAACTTCTTTCTTAACAGTGGCAGTTGTTTTAGTCCTATATACCTATAAATAATTTCATGTTTACATATCAGTTTTTAGTTTTCAATTCATTTTAACCTACACTTTCCCTCTAATTGCCCCGTCATTAAAGAAATTATCATCATTTCTCAGATAGCAATATAAGGAGCCCCTAAATGTCACAATCTCCATGTGTCTGTTGGCTTGTGGTGCTGTGAAGGCTTGCATATTTCTGTAATGCCTAAAGCTTTGCCACTAGTATCTCAGATACCAGCAGGGCCACCCATGGTGGACAGGTTTCAGCTGAACTTCCAGATTAAGACAGACTAGGGAAAAGGACCCAGTAGCACACTTCCAAAATATTAGCCATTGAAAACTCTATGAATAGAAGAAAAGCACTGTCAAATATAGTGCCAGAAAAGGAGCTAGAAGGCATTTGAGAAGGCATTCAAGAAATGAGTGGAGCCAGGCATAGTGATTTGTGTCTATAATCCCAGTGACTCAGAAGCCAGAGGCAGGAAGATGGCAGGTTAAAGGCCAAAGGCAGCCTGTGTAATTTAGTAAGACCTTGTCTCAAAATAATTTTTTTTAAAATTGGGCTAAGGGTGGATCTCAGTGATAGAATGCTTGCACACCACGCATGAGGCCTTAGGTTCAGCCCCCAAGTATCACAAAAAAGAAATTTTAAAACAGGAAAAGGAAAAGAAATGACTAAGAAGAGTTGCCTCCTCCAAGTAGTTGTTGTTAGATGCCATCAAGTCAGGTCCAACTCATAGTCCCTCATAGGGTTTTCAGTGGCTGATTGTTTCTGGATTGCATCAAGAGTGGATTGTCACATCCTTCTCCCATTTTTTCGTGCTGGGAATCAAACTGAGTCCTCAGAGACTCCAGAGAAGAACCTCACCAACTGAGTTAAACCCAAGCCCTCCTCAAAGTAGAGTCATCCTTAATGACAGGAATGGAGCGAAGCCCCTGGGACTTCCTGTTGCTGATGTACCACAACTCAAAATGAGAAGAAACATCATGGCTGCAACAATGGCTCAAACATTTAAAAAAGATCTTGTGCATGACACAGTGTGGAGTAGTGTTTCATCCTGTTGTACATAGGCTCATTATGAGGGGGACCTCTTTCAACGACATCTAACAACAACAAATGTCACTAAGACAGTAAGTGGCAAGTGCCAGGACTGCTGTGATTTCCATATCTTGTGCTGCTTTCCCTACATGAAAAACTCCAAAAATATGCACCCTATCCTTGTAAATAGATGTTTCTGAATAGTTTACTAAAGGCCAAAATTAAGCAAAGATTTTGAGCTAATAAGTAGTGGACCCAATGTCTTACAGTATTTATTTCCAATATTACTTTCAGATTTCAAGAATAATTTTCATTTCACAACTTAAACACACAATTTTAACTCCACTGTTATGTTTTTCGAGGTCAAACTTGTATATGTTATGTCTACAAAGTTCTGACTGGTGTACACAGTTGACATCATCTCTAAAATGATGAGTTATCTCATAATTATTTTATAACTATATTCTATATTCTATATATTCTGCATTCTACATTTGGTCACCAAAGTTGTAAAACAAAATACTTTTAGATTTAGTTACTTCATCTATCCACACAAAGCAACACACCCTTCACCTTTATAAATTCCTAGTACCCTAAACCTTGAAGGCACACTAACCACTAGTTAGGTAGAACAACCCAGGCAGAGAGTTAAACTCTTCAAAAAACTCTGATCAGGGCACTAAGCTTGTGTCTCTCCATGCCTTTACCCCTTCCCCTTCCTTGAGCTGAAAGAGAATACCCTCTATTCACTCAGTTACTTCCCCTAGGTTTTAGGAGCACACAGACAAGTCTTCCTGAATTGTCTATGCTACTGTCCTGAGAACAAAGCTCTCACTTCTCCAGGAATGAGTTATTTGAGAATACATTCCTCTGCAGGAGTTTAAGTTATCAATGTCACAGTTACAAAGTTTGATCCAGAATTCACTGAAGCAAGCAGTGAATTGAAATGGATCATTTCATTCCACTTTTTGTGAATAATTCCTAATCCTAACTTTGTTTTTTGTTGTTGGATACCCTGCAGCTGGGTCCAATGCATAGTGACCCTATATACAATAGAACGCAGCACTACCCAACACTATGCCATACACACTATCTTTTTTTAATGTTAGAGCCCATTGTTGCAATCACTGTTTCTTCTCATTTTGAGTTGTGCTACATCAGAAACTGGAAGTGCTAGGGGCTCTTCCTGTCATTTACGTCAACTCTACTTTGAGGAGGCAACTCGTTCTCACTTGTTTCTTGAGTACTTTCAAGCCTGGGGGGCTCATTTTCTGGCACTATTTCTGACAGTGTTTCTCTGCTATTCAGAGGATTTCCAATGGCTGATTGTTTCAGTTGTGAGCTACTAGGTCCTTCTCCTTAGTCTGTCTTAGTTTGAAAGCTTCAGCTGAAACCTGTCCACCATGGGTGGCCCTGCTGGTATCTTAAATGCCAGTGGCATAGCTTTTAACATCATAGCAACACAAAAGCCCCCACAGTATGACAAGCTAGCAGAAATGTGTGGGAATCCTAACCTAGATCCTTGAAAAATCATAACTTTACCATGATCATATGGAAAGTAGTATATAAAATTATAAAGTAAAATTTAAATCCTCATCCTGAGATTGTCTAACAATTTGAGGAGTTAATTGGCTTGCACAGCTGAACTGTCTAGATTTATGATTGGTAAAGGGACTTAATAGAGTTAACTAAGTAATATCACTCAGGCTCTGTTTCTTTCCAATTATCCACTATGCTTAGTAAAGCATCAGCTGTGGGCTTCTCACTGGGCCCACCTGAGATGTGCTCTAACTCCACATTACCAAAGTGCCTGTGCAGTTTATAAAATTCATATCCACGTGTCCTAGAAAATTTTTCTTCTATCTCACTGGTTCTGTCTGGATTACTTATGCAATCCCCTGTGGATCTCTATTCAGAGTTATTTGACCACTTCTAGAATCTATTTCCCCCACACGTCTGCCAGTTTGCCACTCTGTGGGGGCTTGTGTGTTGCCATGAGGCTGAGAGCTCTGCCACTGTAACCTCGGACATGAGCAAGGTTACCGACGATGGACAGGTTTCAGCTGAGCTTCCAGACTAAGACAGACTAGGGAGGAGGCACCGGCGAACCACTCCCAAAGCAACTAGCCATTGAAAACCCTATGAATAGCAAAGAAACACTGTCAGATAGTGCCGGAAAATGAGGCCCCCCAGGTTGGAAGGCACTCAAAAGAATACTGAGGAAGAGTTCCCTCCTCAAAGTAGAGTCTACCATGATGACAGAAATGGAGTAAAGCCCCAGGGACCTCCATTTGCTGATGTGGCATGACTCAAAATGAGGAGAAACAACTGTAAGCATCCATTAATAATTGGAACATGGAATGTAAGTAGTATGAATCTAGGAAAATTAGAAATTGTTAAAAGAGAAATGGAGCGCATACACATTGACATTCTAGGCATCATTGAGCTAAAACGGACTGGCATAGGCCATTTTGAGTCAGACAATCATATGGTCTACTATGCTGGGAATGATAAACTAAAGAGAAATGGGGTGGCATTCATCATCAAAAAAGACATTCCAAGATCTGTCATGAAATACAATGTTGTCAGTGACAGAATAATATCCATACACCTACAAGGAAGGCCAGTTAATGTGACTATTATTCAAATTTATGCACCCACCACTAAGGCCACAAATGAAGAAAGGGAAGACTTCTATCAGCTTCTGCAATCTGAAATAGATCAAATATGCGATCAAGACATACTGATAATCACTGGTGACTGGAATGCAAAGGTTGGAAATAAAGAAGAAGGCTCAGTAGTTGGAAAATATGGTCTTGGTGACAGAAACGAAGCTGGAGATTGCATGATAGAATTTTGTCAGACCAATGATCTTCTCATTGCAAATACATTTTTTCAACATCATAAACGGAGACCATACACACGGACTTCACCAGATGGAACATACAGGAATCAAATTGATTACATTTGTGGAAAGAGATTATGAAAAAGCTCGTACAAAATGTCAAAACAAGACCAGGTGCTGACTGTGGATCAGACCATCAACTTCTTATATGCAAGTTCAAACTGAAGCTGAAGAAAATTAGAACAAGTATACGAGAGCCATGGTATGACCTTGAGTATATCCCACCTGAGTTCAGAGACCACCTCAAAACTAGGTTTAATGCATTAGACACAAATGACAGGAGACCAGAAGAGTTGTGGCATGATACAAAAGATATCATTCAAGAAGGAAGCAAAAAGTTCTGAAAAAGACAAGAAAAAAAGAAAAGACCAAATTACATGTCAAAAGAGACACTGGACCTTGCCCTCGAATGTGGAGCAGCTAAAGCAAAAGGAAGATATGATGAAGTTAAGGAACTAAACAGGAGATTTCAGACGGCAACTCGAGAAGACAAAAACAAATATTATAATGACATGTGCAAAGAGCTGGAGGCAGAAAACCAAAAGGGAAGAACGCACTCTGTGTTTCTCAAGCTTAAGGAAGTGAAGAAAAAATTCAAGCCTCGAGTGGCAGTAGTGAAAGATTCTGCTGGGAAAATATTAAATGATGCAGGAAACAGCAAAAGAAGATGGGAAGAATACGCAGAGTCATTATACAAGAAAGAGTTGGTAGATGACCAACCATTCCAAGAGGTTGCATATGAAGAGGAACCAATGGTGTTGAAGGATGAAGTGGAAGCTGCCTTGAAAGAACTGGTGAAACACAAGGCTCCAGGAATTGATGGGATAGCAGTAGAGATGTTTCAACAAACAGATGCAGCACTGGAGGTGTTAACATGTTTATGCCAACAGATTTGGAAAACAGCTACTTGGCCAACTGACTGGAAGAGATCCATATTTGTGCCTATTCCCAAAAAAGGGGCTCCAACTGAATGTGCAAACTATCGGGCAATATCATTAATATCACACACACAAGCAAAATTCTACTAAAGATCATTCAGAAGCGACTGCAGCAGTATATAGACAGGGAATTACCGGAAAATCAAGTGGGATTCAGAAGAGGGCTGGGAACAAGGGACATCATTGCTGATGTCAGGTAGATATTAGCTGAAAGCAGAGAATATCAAAAAGATATCTATCTATGTTTTATTGACTATGCAAAGGCATTTGATTGTGTGGATCATAACAAATTATGGATAACACTTCAGAAAATGGGAATACCAGAACACCTAATTGTGCTCGTGAGAAATCTGTACATGAACCAGGGGGCAGTTGTTCGCATAGAACAAGGAAACACTGCGTGGTTTAAAGTTGAGATAGGTGTGCATCAGGGCTGTATGCTTTCACCCTATCTCTTCAATTTGTATGCTGAGCAAATAATCTGAGCAGCTGGACTTTATGAGGAAGAATGCGGCATCAAGATTGGAGGAAGACTCATTAAGAACCTGCGTTATACAGATGACACAACTCTGCTTGGTGAAAGTGAACAGGATTTAAAACATTTACTGATGAAGATCAAAGAGCATAGCCTTCAATATGGGTTACGACTAAACATCAGCAAAACAAAAATCCTTACGACTGGGTCAGCACGCAACTTCACAATAAATGGAGAAAAGTTTGAGGTTGTCCAAGATTTTGCTTTGCTTGGCTCTATAATCAACACCCGTGGAAGCAGCAGTCAAGAAATCAAAAGACGCATTGCTCTAGGAAAAGCTGTGGCAAAAGATCTCTTTAGAGTATTGAAAAGCAAAGATGTCACATTGAAGACGAAGGTGCGTCTGACTCATGCCATGGTATTTTCAGTGGCATCATATGG
>VMDO01023843.1:0-30859 GCA_007922755.1 Pedetes capensis
TTAGTGGTTCTTTCTCAATATATTTATCAATACATGTATATTTAAAACCAAGTCAAAGTACTAGATTTAATAGACCCTTTTCCTGAGATATAGTTTCTGAATTTAAACACTAGTATGTTGGACAAAATCTCTCATTTATGGAAGCATATTTGAAAGAAATAATAAATTCAACATGCTTGCTATGGTTTTTTCCGATGAAAATAACATTTTGAAGGCAATTATATTCAAAGAAGACTTTAAAATCGGTGTCAAATATAAAGCATAAGCATGTTTAATGTAAGACTGATAAATATTAAAAAAAAATTGAGTTGGCTAATCTACTTACATTGTTAAACTAAACTATGTATGCCTCTGTACTTGGGTGATAAAGTTTGGTCCAAAGTGGCCTCCATACACAATGAACTGTACTTTAACTTGACATGTAAGCAAATTGTAATGCTGCCTATTGGTAGAATCTTTTCATTCTTCAAGTAAGCTTTGTTAAATTTAACTGTTCTCAGTTTTTTTATTTTCAGTCTATAAAGAATGAAGGTTTTAAAGAGCTAGAGAGAAAAAAGGACCAAAACTGAAATGAGGTGATATAACTAATTGGTTATGGAAGGTGAACTACAAACTCCCCACTGGTTTGTCATCATTACCACAGGGTGTTGTAGGTAATTTTCATGGGAGAGGCAGGACATTTTTCTTGAATGATGTGTAGGTTAAAAAAAGGTGAAAATGGAGATCATAATGATGTCCACAGTGTGTAGCCTTATGAAACAGTCTTAAAAAAAAAAGAAGCCTATTTGGACTGTCTTAATCAATTTACCAAAGCCATCAACCTAGGGCCTCATTGGCTAGGAAACATGTTAGCTCTGGAAACAACAGATCCACCTTCTATATCAAGGTTCACCAACTTAACTGCAGCAACCTCAGCAAACTAAGCCACCTCTCTGCATTTCATTTTCCTAATCTCTAAATTTTATGAATGCAATTACCAAACATTGTATAAAATACTGGGTACAGGGTACAAAATTATACTAACAACATAGTGTGGAATTTAAAAATAACATTTCATAGCAGGCATATAGGAAAAAAAAGATAGTGAGGAGTTTATGTCAAGATAGGCTCATTGTAGACTACACCATTTTATCTTATTTCATAAAAAAATTTTCCAGGTGTAGTGGGGCATGCCTATAATCCCAGTGACTGGGGAGGTGGAGGCAGAAGGATCATGAGTTCAAGGCCAGAGGTAGCATGCATAAGTCAGTGAGGCCCTGTCTCAAAATATATGAAAAAAAAAAATAAGGGGGGGGGCGGTGAAGATACTACTCAGTGGTAGAGCACTAGCAATGCATGTGCAGGAACCTGTGTTCAAACTCCAAGTACTGCAAAAAAAAAAAAAAAAAAAAAAAAAAAAAAAAAAAAAAAAAAAAAAAAAAAAAAAAAAAAAAAAAAAAAAAAAAAAAAAAAAAAAAAAAAAAAAAAAAAAAAAAAAAATCCCCATAGTACACGTAGAAAGTGTAGCTGCAGTTATGTGAAATATCCTTGGGAGCATTTCTGATTTAAAGAAGATAAGAAAAAAATACTGAGAGCTTTTTATTTTTGAAATTAATTTTTAATTCACCAATGACAAATGGCATACATTTATGGCATATATGATGAGTCAATATCTCTATCTATGCATCTATATATCTGCACACATTCTGTATAATGTTAATTCAAGAAAACAAACAGTTTTCTAAATGAAAATTTTAGGATAATCTTACAGCTTATGGCATGAATACAGAGCAATGATAAATCGAGCCAGAGAGGTGCACTGAGCTTGTCTTGGTGGTCCGTCTCATAGGAAGGCCGTGCCTGCCACTTCAGCAGCAAATCATTTCTGATCACCTTACCACCAAGACCGTTCATCCAGTCTCTCTGGGCCTTAAATATAAGGACACACATGAAGCCATCAGGTCCTGGACATTTCTTGGTGGGAGACCTTACATAATGACCAATGGAACAGGAGAGAAAACACAAGAATAAACCTGAGCACTTAAGGTCAATTGATTTTCACCAAGAATATATAGTAAGTGAATAATGGTGTTGTAAAAACTGGATATTCACACGCAGAGAAATGAAACTGTTTCTTTATTGCACACGACATATGAAAATCAAGTAAAAATAAACAAAAGACTTATGCATGAGAAGCAAAAGTTTACAGCTATGAGAAGAACACATGGAGCTGAGCTCCACAATATAGGTCTAGGCAATGCTTTCTCAGATAGGATTCCAAAATCACAGGGGAAAAAAGCAAAATAGAATAAAGACAAAGAAAAAAACAAACAAACAAAAAATCATAAGAGGATACAACCAAATATCTTCAAACAGACCAAAGAGATGTCCTCCTATCTGAGCAGAGAAGAAAATATCAATTAATTGAAGCAACAACACATGAATTGGGAGAAAATGTTTACAAACCATACAACTGAGGAAGGAATAATATCCAAAATACATAAAGAACTGAAATGACTTGTTACAGCATGAATGTAAAGTGACCCTCAACACTCAGATTTACTTGAATGTCAGGTTCCCCAATAATGGCTCCATTTTAGGAGGCTGTGGAATTTTAGCAGGTGGACTTCGATGGCAGGGTTAGATAACTCCTGGCAGGCATTACAGGTGATACCTGGCTTAATGCAGGTAAGCTCCCTGCTTCTGATCCATCACTGTGTGAAGGTCCTCTGCAGAAGGCCCAGCTGCTTCTCTGCCATGCCTCCCCACCACCGTGTATGTTAGATGGGTATTAGTTGAAAGCATAGAATACCAGAAAAATGTCTATATTTTATTGACAATGCAAAGGCATTTGACTGTGTGGAACATAAGAAATTATAGAAAGCATTGCAAAGAATGGGAGCACCAGAGCACTTAGTTGTACTCATGAGGAATCTGTACATGGGCCAAGAGTCAGTCTTTCCAATAGAATAAATAAACACTGCCTAATTTAAAGTCAAGAAAGCTTTCATCAGGGCTACATCCTTTCACTACACCTCTTCCATCTCTATGCTGAGCAAATAATCTGAAAAGCTGGACTTCATGGAGAAGAATGAAGCATTATGATTGGAGGAAGGCCCATTAAAAACTTTCATTATACAGATGACACACCTCTGCCTATTGAAATTGCAGAGGATTTGAAACATTTACTGGTGAAGATCAAAGAATATAGCCTTCAGTATTAATTGTGCCTCTACAAAAACAAAACAGAAATCCTTACAACTGGATCAGTATGCAACTTCACAATAAATGGAGAAAAATTCGAGGATGTCCAAGATTTTCCTTTATTAATTTCTGCAATGAACACCTGTGGAAGCAGCAGACAAGAAATCAGAGGACACTATGCATTGTGAAAAGCTGTTGCAAAAGACCTCTTTAAAGTGTTGAAAAGCAAAGATGTCACATTGAAGACAAAGGTGAATCTGACTCATGCCATTGTATTTTCAGTGACATCGTATGGATGTGAAAACTGGACATTAAATAAGGGATGCAGGAAAAGAATTGATGCTTTTGAATTATGGTGCTGTAGAAAAGATGTTGAATATGTCATGGGTTGCCAAAAGAATCGACAGATCTTTCCTAGAAAAAGTGCAACCAGAGTACTACTTGGAAGTAGGTATGGCTAGACTTCATCTTACGTATTTGGGACATGTGGTCAGGAGGGACCTATGTCTGGAGAAGGACATCATGTTTTGGAGAATGGAAGGTCAATGAATAAAAAGGGAAGACCCTCAGGTAGATGGTTTGACACAGTGTCTGCAACAATACACTTACTCATAAAAAGATAGTGTATGTGGCACAGAATCAGGGAGGGTTTCATTCTGTTGTACATAGGGTCTCTGTGATTCAGATCTGACTCCATGGCATCTAACAACAACACACTCACCCACTATTCTGTAAAACACTAGAACTTAGGTGTTTGTAGGGAATTATCCAACCCTCATCTTGTCCCCCAATTGGTAATCAAGGATCTTCCCTTGATTGCCCAAGGAGTGACATCTGGTTTCACTCTTTGTTTGAATATCACTCCTAAATTGGTTGCACCTTGCTCCTCATGCCTCCACCTGATTGTCATCTTGAGGCAGTTAAGGCAGTTACATAAGGGCTATAGAAACAAAGCTCGCTCTGCATGTGAGGCAGCTGATGGTGATGCTGAGAGCTGCTGGCTGCTAGCTTCCTGCTGAGGGGTTTCTTGCTGCTGGTCTGCTCTGCCACTCCATCGCAGATGAGCCAAACTACTGATCAAGACAGACCTCTCTCTGCTGCAGACCACTGACTAGACAAGAACACTCTGTGAATTCAACCATCAAGGTGACAAGAACTCTCTCCAGCATCAGATCACAGACAACTAGACAGCGTTCTCAAGAAGGAAGATCTACAATTAAGGTGAGGATTGTCTCTTGGCCCAGTGCCTAGGGACAGAAGCTGTGGACAGTCTCCAGTCTCAGCGCCAGAGGCAGAAGAGCTGCAGCTGCTCTTGAGAAAGTATAAGAGCTGCTAACACTTGTTATGGCTGTACACTTGTTTGGGTTCCTCTCTGCCCCTGTCAGGGCAGAGAAACAATAAAGAGCTGCTGGTCCCTGCAAGGCAAAAATGCTGGAGGCTTTTCCTTTCTCCACTCTCCTGGTGTTCCTGAGGGCCATAGGAGTCTGAACCCCTCACCCAAGGGTCCTGAGTGAGTTGTGTTTAGTTATCTTGTTTGTGGCTGCACCTCCCATCCGAACATCCAGGCAGGACCTACAACGAGTGCACCCCACAGGTGTTCTACTTAATTATAGGGACCCATTATCCAAATTGTGCTATTTAATTGCATTGAGACTGGGGTGATCCCATTTCATCTTCTTTAAACTCACTCAAGAAGTTGTGTAGATACGTTGTAAGTATGTATACAAAGTACTTTCCAACACAAAATCTACTGAAATTCATTATCATTTTGTAGTTGTAGAAGGCAGCGAAGTATTCATATATACCCATTCAATCTTGCCATAGATTGACCATATAACCAAATATTTTTTAATGAGCTGTGCACAATGGCAACACCTCTAATCAATGACCCAGGAGGCTGAGGCAACAGGTTTGCAAAGTTTGAGCCTCTGTAACTTCATAAGACACTGTCTCAAAATACAAAAAAAGAAAGAAAGGGCATTAAAATTTTAAAGAACTTAAATGTGGCTGAGGGTCCACCCCAATGGTAGGTCACTTCCAAAATATGTGTGAACCCATGCATTCAACTCCCAAGTATCAAAGAAAAAATATTCGAATTAAAAGCTCCACAAAAGTAAATTTTCATTTATCTTTATTATTTTTATGAAAAGATATTAAAGGCTGATGTCTTAGACATTTGGTTGTCATATTGGATTCAAGTGAATTAAACTGGATTCAACTGATTGGATTCAACTGAAAATTTAAAAAACATAACTGCTAGGAAGTGGAATCTGTAGACAAAGTAGTACTACAATACAAATTCTGCCAATTCTCTTAAGCAACAAGAACTTCTCAGGCTTATTAGCACATTGTTATGAACTCTGTTTCTGGCGATTAGAACATATTTAGCATATTACTCCTCCGTTTCTCATCTCCAGAAAATGAAAAACTTCCTTCACTGGTTAAAAGTTCAGTATAGAAATGGCATAGAGCATTGGCTCATTAGATATTTGCTTGTAAGCTTGGGAAATACATCTTGTTTGTGCCATAATACTTCCTGATATTTTAAAAATTCCATGTCTTCTATTATAGTAAATAGAAAAGTATTGGCAAGTCGGTCAGTAAACAAGGAGTCTTGGAATCCTCTAGTGGAGAAAAGTAAATGCCAATTAGTAAAATTAGATGTTGTTTAATAGTGAAAAGTAATTTTTAATAATAAATCCTTTGAGCTTTGGCCTTTGATAAATCAAAATTATGAAAAATATTAGAATAGTATAATATTCAGGTATTAGCTATCAGATGTGACCTGCAGGACTCTTATTTCTATGAATTAAATACTCTGTTCTGAAATTTAAAAAAAAACTGTTTCTCTTGTAATTCTTGCCTTTATAAACAAACCTCTAAAGGGAGGAAGTATTTCAATTTCTCCTTCTACTGTGTCATAATGTTATTCCGTGACATTGAACAGGTTTCTTATGCTTACTTCTTCACTATGGCCAATCTCAAGAAATCTTATGTTTGCACAACTCCTGGTCATTTGCTGCACTTTATTTCACATTTTGCTCTGGACTTGCTGTCTTTACCTTGTCTTCTTTTATTTTTAGCCCATACCTCACCCATTGTGCCATCTGGAAATATTATTAGATGAGTAACAGTTACGTTTCTGCTGAAAGACTAGGGATTATCTGAAATATTATTTGATGATGTATCATCCTACATCATGTAATACTAAAACTGTCATATACCATATCACACTCACACCAACAATTGTGTAACACCTGCACAGACCCCTCCATCAAGTTCTGATTACTGTCAACAAGAGGTTAGCAATTCAGAGAGAGAGTACAATTTGCAGAATAATGGCATCTGACATGTCTCTGCAGCTGGCAAAGACATGCAACAGATGAAAAGGTAGCACATAATATAACTTTCATTTCTCAGCAAAGGCATACACTCTACTGTGGAACATTTCAACAACTGCTTATGACTTCTGTTAGGTTTTCTTTTCTCTCCAAAACTGCAATTAAATACAGGAAGGCTGTGCTATATTTTATATAAATATTTGTGACAATTCAATGAACACTTCCTAACTGTTCACATTGGACTGAGTTTTTTTCTTTCTTTCTTTCTTTCTTTTTTGGGCAAAATGCCATTCGTTGTACATGGTCTGAGATTCTGTTTTGGGGTAAAACTTCTTTAGCTAAATCTCTCACTTCAGTCTCCCATACTCCTCTGTCTCATCTTTGCATTTCTGGAAAGAGATAATTCTGTTTAAGTGGGAACAAAACGAAACAAAAACAAAATTATTTAATTTCAGAAAAAAGATCAGAAAAATCCTGCTTGCTGGGTGACTGCTGGCTGCCATTTATGCTCCTTTTAGGAAGCCTGGACTTTCTCCCTGCACTTTGCACCTAAATCCTTCCTTGAAGAGAGAACAATGACTGGAATGATAAAATCTAATTTTCCTTTGTATTACAACTTCCATATCTATGTTTCCTTTTTCCATAGAGAAGACAGTGAATCAGAAATAATTGAAGAACACAAAAGAAACTCTGGAAACCCCATTTTCATAGGATATATTATGATTATAGGACTGGGATTTAGCTCAGTGGGTAGAGCGTTGCACTGCAGTCTCTGAGGTCCCGAGTTCAATTCCCAGCACCGCACAAGTGGGAGAAGCACCTGGCAATCCACTCCAAAGGCAATCCCAAAACAGTCAGACATTGAAAACCCTATGAGGGTCACTATGAGTCAGATACCGACTCGACGGCACCTAACAACAACATTATGATTATGAACAACTAATGGCATCACTGACTTTCAATAGAAGATCTATATATCTAGAGTGACTTTATGGTTGCTAAACTACTGTTTGGAGAGAAAGATCATTGACTAGCATTTCACCCTTGTGTTGTTATTGTTGTTAGGTACCATTGAGTTGGTTCCAACTCATAATGACCCTATGCACAACAGAACAAGATATTCTTTGACACTGTGCCATGCCCGGAATTATGCCAGTGCTTTTCTTCTATTCACAGGTTTTCAAGGGCTGATTGCTTTGTGTGGGTTGCCATGTCTTTCTCCCATTTTTGCAGTGCTAGGGATCAAACCTAGGGTCTCAGAGAGCACAGAGCTGCATTCTCCCAACTGACTTAAGCCACAATCCCTCTACCTTTGCAAATACTTTAAAATGTGTAGTTCCTATGAAAAGATTTTCTTTGTTTCTAAGAATATCAAATATTCACTGTTTCTTCTTAACTAAAAGTTTATTGGGAAAAATATTTAAAATATATTAGCTACAATAAGACCTGAAATATGAGAAAGAGAGAGAGAGCAAATGAATGATGAGTATCAGTATCAGTGTTATACAAGTGATTTGTATTTTTGTATTAAGCATTTGGCTATGGGGCATTCACTCAACTATGATCATAGAACTTTATCCTTTACATCACACAGTAGCCAAATAAGAATATATAGATATTCAGATTTAACTTTCAGGTGAGCTAAGTTTGATATATATTGAGATGCATAATAAACCTAAAGATTTTTATCAGCCCACTGCAGTATTTGAGAAGAAAAATGAAGATTTTGCTATTACATTGTGGAAAATGCATTACAAAGTTAATATTCTGGCAGGCTTTATACCTATGGCAATATTCTGCACTGGGTAGGTGTGCAATAAATGTTAGCAGGCTGCATTCATAAAGTAAGACAATTGTTTCAATATTTTAAGCATGGTTTATATCAAAGCCTTAAATGTAAAATTTAATGTGAGGAAGCACTGGTATGATTCTAAATATGCTATTAATACAGGTCACTGTTTATGCATGTGATTTTTATGCTCTAAAAAAGAAACAAAAAGCCAGACCTGTACCCCAAAGAAGTTCAAACAGTATTGGCAGGGTTTTTGACAGTCTTTGATCTCTCTGTACCTCTAGTAAATACAAAACACTACTGTGTTTTAAGGATGTGCATATCTGCTCACATTATGACTTTAACAAATGCTTAAAACTATGTTTTGAAAGTTATTGGCTTGGTAAAGTTCCAAACACATTTCTCCTTAAGTTTCTGATGCTAACCCTAGGCGTTCCAACAGTTGATGGTTTTGCATCTTGCAGAAAGCCATGCATGCAATATTTGACTGTTTCACAGGCATATTATATTGTGTTTCAGATGATGAAAGGAAAATGCAAATAGCTATGAAAATGAGTGACTGCACCCAGCAACTTTGATACAAGCACCATTATAAACTAGCTTTTACAGATGAAGGCCAGAATTAGTTATGCAGTAGAACATGCTTTATAATATTTCAGTGATGTTATTTTTTATTGCTCCAATATGGCTAAGTGTTTTTCATAGGCATGGGATGAAAGTTTAAGACATATAAGAGAATATCATATTCCTTTCAGAAATGTTTTCCATTATCAGAAGTGGTTACTGGGTAACTATTTATACAGTAGTACAACTCAGAGCAAACAAGTAGGTTTGTGGGGGCAAAGAAGTACTAAGAAAAATAGACTGACAGTTACATAGTTACCAATAATATTTTCAAAACAAAATTTACCTAGAGCAATGATATAAAACATTAAAAATATAGAGCAAGTTATAGACTATACTAGCAAGTGAGTAGTTGGTGTTGAGAAAACCCAGTTTTACTGAATCAAAGGTGTTCAGAAGTTTAGGAATTATCAGATGGTCATTTTCAACTGTGTTTCACAGAGTTCTTGGGCTTAACTACAGGGTCCCATGGGCCCCCAAGACTGCAAGACACAAAATTATCAAGTCTATATGAATCCAAGTTGCTATGAGTCGGATTACCAACTCGACAGCACCTAACAACAACAACATACGAAACCATATGAATCCAGGTTACTTGTATTGGAGCATCATGCAAAAAGTGAGAGGGTTGGGAAAGAGAGGAGAAAGAGAGGGAGAGAGAGAAAGAGGAAGAGGAGAGAAACAGAGACAGGGAGAGATAGAGAGGACAGAAAATGAGGGAGAGAGAGGAGAGAAAGAGAGACAGGAAGAGAGAGAAACAGTGAGAGAGAGATGAAAGAAAGAGAGAGAGGAAGAGAGGAGAGAAAGAAAGAGAGGAAGAGAGAGAGAGGAGAGAGAGAGGAGGAGAGAGGAGAGAAAGAAAGACAGGAAGAGAGAGGGGGTAGAAAGAAAGAGAGGAGAGAGAGAGATGGTCTACTGCTCAAAACAAATGTGAAATCAATTTGACTCATCCTTTTTCCTTTTAGAGATGAAAAATACTTAGGCTTTACAATGAAGTACAAAATAGAATATTTGTTTCATTGTGTTTGTTTATTGATATTTTGCATTCCAGTTAACCCTGTATAGCTTCTGTGGTTTAGAATCTATGTGGATTTATAAGAACATTGGAGTTTACATAAATATAGTATGATGAATCAAACTGTTAAGTTGTAAGCTACACAACACTGACATATTTATTATTGGGAACCAGAACAAAACAATGTCACCCTGAATTTTCATCATGCTACTCCATTTTATCCACTTATTCAATCCGGAAATCCTCTTTGGTAGATGATTAAAGAGAAACTGCAAATTGGGGAAACTGATAAATATGTGACTATTGTAAGTCATTCTAAGGACCAAGATAAAGCAGTCCACAAAACTATGAGGATAAAAAAGAGGGAGAAATTGACCATGGAGCAGGTTGAGTTGGATAGGATATATGTCCAGGTGGCTGCTGGGTCAGAAATATACCCTAAGGAGGACTTGGTTTGAAATGTGAGCTAAGATGGAAAGGACTCAGGAGTGTTAAGCTAAGGCTAGAAGATGTGTACACACTTTTTAGTGCAGATAGCGAGCCAGGTATAAAGGTGAAAAGGGGTCTGAGACAGGGAGGGGTGGGTCAAGGGAATTCCCTTCTGGGAAGTGAGTTGATTTTTGCACATATAGCTCCTCCCATTTTCTGTCATTTTCTGTCTGTTTCTTGTTGACTTCACTCACAGGCCAGAGCCTCAGGAATTTAGAAAGTGGTAGTGATACTGTTTGCAACAAAACGCTGCTAGCGATGATGAACAAACCTTACAGTATATGCTTACTTAATATTGGGATAGTGTAATATGTAATGCATTATGTAAATGTATTATATTACGGTATTACATTCCAATACCCTTGTTGGATGTGTGAAGACACAGATAGGATCAACTCTACACACAGTATGTTTTTTCCTATGCATACATGCTTATGATAAAGTTAAACTTTTTAAATCAAATATTTTGAATTGAGCAACTAAAGGCACTCATGAAAGAAGACTTCTAGAACCACTCCAGAAAGGGGCAAGAAGGATGAGGTGTTCTTAAAGCCAACCTATCTGCCTCTTCCTTGGTGTTACTTAACAGTACTCCTCTTTAGAGAAAAGGCTTTGGTGCTGCCTTTCATGTGACTATGTGGTATTATTGTATCCAGAGTTGTTTGTTGATATTTTCCTGAGTTCTAGTAAATTTGATGCTTTTGCAGTCATTTTAGAATAAATGCAAACCTAAATATCACATCTCACACCTAGGTAATGTGTTTTCCTTAGTGTTAGTTTATCTGGACTCAGTAAGATAGGAAGCATAATAGTGATAGGAAACCCATTTTCATGTAGTAGAAAGACAATGGACTCTAGAAGAGCGACTCAACTTTAGTCTTGGCTCTGTGGATTTATTCCAGTTTGACTTCATGTTAAATAAAGGTAAATAATTTGCTCACTAAGATCCATTTTGTCTATCAATTAAAGGAACTTTTATAGTAGCCCCTACCTCAAAGAGTTTAATTAAAACTTAAATGGAAGAAAAAAACTATAAAATTACCTCAGTTGATACCTGGCACTTTTAAGCATTCAATGACTATCAATTGTGAAGTGATAAAAAGTTTGGGAAGCAGTATCTCATTAGTGGATTTCATGCCAAAAAGATTTCAAATCATGACCATTTCTAACTAAGTCGATAGTATTGTGATGGTTAATTTTGGTTGTTGATTGGACCGAGGAATGCCTAGAGCATTGGTAAAACACACTTCTGGATGTATTGGGGAGCGTGTTTCCAGAGAGCAGCCTGTGGGTCAATGAACTGGGTGGGGAAACCCACTCTGAATGTTGGTTGCTTGTCCAATGGACTGGAGACCCAGAGGGAAGGGAGAAGCAGAAGGGGAAACCAGCTGGGACCCATGCTTTCCAGTCCAGGGCAGGTGCTGCTGTCCCCACAGACATTCGTCTCCATGTTCTTCTGACTTTGAGCATGGAATTGCACTGGTGGCGTTAGGCCCTCAGCCGCATACTAGGATTGCACATGCTCTCAATTGAAGGCTGAGCAGCTACTAGTGGCCCTGCATCAGCAGCCTATAGCTGCCCATTGTGGAGCTATTCAGCCTTTGATTCTGTGAGCCAATCCAAAATACCCTTCTTAAAATTACACACACACACACACACACAGACTCATACACACATCCATTGTTACTAGGTGCCCTTGAGTTGTTGTCCCATTCATAGTGACCCTAAGTACACAAGAAGCAACACTATTGTTAGTGCTTCTCTGCTATTCATAGGGTTTTCTGTGGAGTACACGCCTCCTGGTCTGGCCTGGATGTTCTGACAGGCAACAGCGCTGCCCACACAGATACTAAACACAGTTCACTGGGGACCCTCAGGTGAGGGGCACTGACTCCTGCAGCCCTTGGGATGCCAGCAGAGATGGGAGAAAAGAAAAGCCTTGCGCTCCTTTGCCTTGTGGGGACAAATACAGCTCTTCATTTCTCTGCCTTTTATCAGGGCGGAGAGAAAAGCCAAAGGTTACAGCTTTAAGTGCTAGCAGCTCTTATACAGCCTCAGGGCAGATGCTTCCATGTTGGTGGTCTCAGGGGAGAGAGTTCTTTCCTTGTTGATGGTAGGGCGGGAGAGCATTTTTTCCTCATGGAAGGTCCCAACGAAGGAACAGAGAGAGAGCTGTTTCCTCATTGGTGGTCTGGGAAAAAAAAGGGGTCTTTCCTTGGTGGTGGTCAAAGGTCAGGCGAAAAAGGGGAAAAAGTTGTTTCCTTGCTGATGGTCCAGGCCAGAGCTGCCCAGTGCAGCTCCTTATATAGCTCACCCATGGAATGGCCTGAGCCAATCAGCTTCGAGTCCAATTTTCCAATCAGGTTCGGGGGATTTGTGAATGGTTTTGTACAAACATCCAACCAAGTTACTTTCATTTTCCCTAGATTTCTAATTTACAAACCAGATGGTCAAAAGCCATTTTCCCAGTTTTGGGGTTTTTGCCAATTTCTTCCCAATTTCTCCCTACAGTTTTCAATGGCAGATTGTTTTTTGGGGGTGGATTGCCTCGTAGTTCTCCCAAGCCTTCAGTACCTGCTGTTCCCAGATGGTCTTCCATCCAAGTACTAACCAGGCTCGACCCTGCTTAGCTTCTGAGATCTGCCAGGATCGGATGCCACAGCGGTAGGGCCGGAGGCACACACATGCATAGATATGTACCTATATGGTTTTTTTTATATCAGGTCTGTTTCTCCAGAGAACCCTAAGGTTGTACAAAGGAGAAATGAAAGTCTACATGAGTTTATAAAAGCTTAATGTCTCAAACATGATAGAGATAACTGAGCATAGTCTGTAAGTTCTAGATATATTGAATATATCAAAGGATAAAAGAATGTCATTGGGAAGAATCAAGGCATGGGAAAGTCTGATGTCTGTTGGTGAACCTAGTATAAAATATTTGCCCTTAAGATCATCACCCTCTTTCAAAGCTTTACAAAACTCAAATCTTAAATCTTTGTGGAATTATCCATAAAGTCTGTACCTGAATCTTTACTGGTAGCCTTTGGGCAGTACTTCTCACAGCTTCTATTAAGAAAGTAATTTTTATTTGAAAATTGGATACTTCAGGCTGAGGTTGTATCTTAGTGACAGAGCGCTTTCCTAGCGTGCACAAAGACCTGGGTTTGATTCCCAGAAGTACACTCTCTCTCTCTCTCTCTCTCTCTCTCTCTCTCTCTCTCTCTCACACACACACACACACACACACACACACACAAAATAATAAAATAAAAAATAAAATAAAGAAAAAGGAAAGGAAAGAAGGAAAAAGAATGAATTAAAGAAAGAGAAAAAATTTCAATGCAGAGTATTTGATAGACAAGGACATTAAAACAATCTTAATGTCCTTTATATTTTTTCAAAAATATTTTATAATAAATATCAGAAAAAGAGAAATATCAGAAAAAGGAAGAAAAAATCCTTCCAAGATAAGATGTTTGGAAATTTTCACCAAATTTGCTCTGTTTATAAAACACAAACCTATGAATCATTTCCATATGTTTATCCATGTGCCTGTCTGTATCTATTGCATTGGCTTGGATAAATGGCAAACTTTTAGTGGTCTATGGACCATAGAGTCTGAGTCCATGCCCTGAAATAATTAGTTCCCTTTCTAAAGAAACTCATGTTAAAGATGCTAAAAAATCTGCTTAATAAACACATCTGGACTAACTCAGATGCTATGTCATATAAAACTTCAATTATTTCATTGGTAATTTAGGTTTCATATAGATATTATTTATTATTATTATTATTATTTTTCACTGTACTGGGGGTTGAACCCAAAGCCTCCCACTTGCATGCTCTGCAAGTGCTGGACCACTGAGCTGCACCTCCAGCCCATTTTTTGCTTTCTGGGATAGGGTCTCCCCTATCTGCCTCTGGTCTTGAACTTGTGATCCTCCTGCTTCCAACTCTGGAGCCACTGAGATTATAGGCATGCACCACCACACCCAGCTCTAATAATTTAGGTTTCATATATTTTTCCATAGATTTGAATAAAATGGAAATATTGAAGTAGTATTGAAGTAGTATCCTCCTTCTCTTCCCCCTCCTCCTCTCCCTCTTCCTCCTCCCCTCTCCTTCTTCTCCTTCTTCTTCTTTATGGTACTTAAAGGTTGAACCTAGGGTCTTGCATATACTTTGCAATTGCTCACCCCTGGGCTGCACCAAAATTTTTTTGAGACAAAATTTCTATAGGTTACACAAGATGCCTCTGGCCTCAAAATTGTGACCCTCCTGCCTCCACCTCCACAGTTGCTGGCCTTAGAGGCATGCACCACTATGCATTACACTTCTTGTAGAAAGTAAAATAATATTGAACCAGTCCTTTCATCTCAAAAGATAAATTAGTCTCAACTCATATTGATGTTTTACAACCTTTTTAAAGATTTATGAAATGTGATCTGGTGTAATTAAGTAACTAACCTAAATCGCAATGCCCCTGAGGCAAAGTGAAGGTTTTGACCAGGTACTTAATCCCCAAACCCATGCCCTTTCCATCCTTACATCTGCTTCTTGACCATCCTCCTATACCTCATGTATGCATTCCTAGTGTATTACAGGAACATTTAATACTATTATTAAAACTAACATAATCTCTAATTTCTTAGTTGAACTTTTTCAACCAAGAACATACTCAAGTAAGAGGAAATTTCATGATGAATAATTTATAACAGTTAGTGTTAATCTCATATAAAAAGAAAAGAGATTTCACAACAAAGTAAGGTGAGAAACATTCTATAAGTAGGTACATGTCTCAGATTCTTATCTATTTAAAATATGATGGCATTTTGAAGGTACACTTGGAAATAATTTTTTTAAATTACAAAGAAAAAATATTTGGGACTGGGGATCATAGCTCAGTGGTAAAGCACTTGCCTAGTATGTCTGAAGCCCCCATTTAAGCCCTAGCATTGAAAAACAATATTGACAATGAAGAAATGTCCATGTTATTCTCACATACATCTTAAGTACTGCCATTTATTAATGAAGATGCTAAGGCAAACTTAATCATGATGATATTAACAAAAGCAAGGCATTTCCAAATCACATTATACTTCTATTTATTCTTTAATAGCATTATTAAGTCCTGTTAGCTAAATTACAAACAATAAAACCCCTAATGCAAGCCATAGATTAAAATCATAATCTATAATGAGACAAATGCACTTCAATAAATTAATAAGGAAAAAATATTTTTCAGGGAATTGAATTCTTAAAGTACAATTCTCATACCAATGCTTTAGGTGCTAGTTCTGTTAACCTTTAAGATCTGAAACATAAACAGCCTCTTTGGTCAATATGCTTCAGAAATAAATGAGCAAAGTTGAAGGGATTTCTTTAGTATGGAACTCATCAGAGGCCAAATAAACTAACACTTTTAATGTCTCCAAAAGGCCAATATGGTACAGCACATGGTGTAAATGTATGGATTTATGGAACTCATTCTGAGAGGGTGGAATTTCTCAGAATGTTCTTTCAGAAACTATGCCAGACACACCGTGGAGTAGTTTCAGAAATATTTTATTCCAAGAAGCACTTATTAAGGGTTTTCTATATTCAAAACTTCAGTGCTGGTGTTTGAGGATTTTGGTTGAAAAGAGAGTAGAAAATTATGCGTGCAAACCTGGGTAGGTTGGGTATGTTTAGACTTTCATTTTCTAACGGACTCATTTGATTCTTTATGCAACCTTCTTAAACAATGTATGAACAGTTAAATCTTATGTCCTCCGTACTCAGAGTATAGTACATTAAATAGTATTGCCCACTGTAAGCATCTGTAGTCAAATAATCATAATAGAAATAAAACTATTTCCTGTATTGTTGTTGTTGTTAGGTGCCATCGAGTCGGTATCTGACTCACAGCGACCCTCTGTACAACAGGGGAAACACTATTGTCAGTGCTTCTCTGCTGCTCATAGGGTTTTCAATGGCGGATTGATTTTTGGGAGGGGGTTTCCAGGTCCTTCTCCCAAGCCTACAGCTTCTGGTGTTCCCAGGTGGTCTCCCATCCAGGTACTAACCAGGCCCAACCCTGCTTAGCTTCCGAGATCTGATGGGATCGGATGCCACAGGGCTATGGCTGCAGGCATTTCCAGTATAGTTTTCACATAAATGTATATTATTTCATCATACCTGTTTTGCTAAGATAAAAATAATAAAAGAAGCTGAGTGAAAAGTTTTGTTTACTATTCAAGGGGTTGGGGTTTAGCTCAGTTAGGAGAGTGCTGGTCTGTGCTCTCTGAGGCCTTGGATTCGATACCCAGAATGGCAAAAATGAGAGAAGGATGTGGCAGCCCACTCTAGAAACAATCACAGAAAAAGAATTACCCATTGAAAACCCTAAGAATAGCAGAGAAGCACTGACATAGTGTTGGGCATGGCACAGTAGTGTCAGGGAATGTTTTGTTCTGTTGTATATAAGGTGGGTATAAGTGAGATCCAACTTGATGGCACCTAACAACAACCACCACCTATAATTTTTTGCACAGTATATATAAAAGTAACATCTTTTTATATGCAAATATATAGTTGTATAAAATATTGAAAATAATATAGTTATACATGGTGATCATTATGTATTTGAGCTATTTCAGATATTTAATAGCATAGAACACAAGTTTTCTAAGCATTCTGGTAAAAACATGACTTACAAAATTCATCTTAAAGTCATGAAGTAAAATCATGATAGGTAGTTTGCTCCACACAATGTTCTTAGGTCAGGTACCATTCCACAAACAAATTGTGCCCAGCATTTTGCCAATGCACCATCCACTATGTTCCACTGGCTTGCATTCTTTTCACAGTTGGAAGTGTTTCTGCGTGTTTGTAAGATGCCATTTACATCTGAAAATGGATCTAGTGACTGTTGATCTCATCAGGCCTGGGTCCTAACTTGGGGAATGGAAGAGACGGGAAGCAGGAAAACAGTCCTGGGGGGTGGGGATAAAGCAGCCACACAGAGTAAGAAGCGGCTGCCAATAAACCACAAACAGGAGCATTTGCTCCTGGAATGCAGAAGCAGGCGGGCTTCTCCTGAAGCCATTGACATGGCCGCGGGAGGTGCCTTGGTGTAGTGGCCAGCGTGAGGGGCTTGGATTCCAAACCTGGTTTGTGTCCTGTGTGGACCGTCACTGCATTTACGAGCTTGCTCACGTGATTGAATTCCGGAAGGGTAAAGGTCTTCATCTGCGAAATCAGGCTGAGAATGTTCGCTTTGTATGAGTAGAAAGATAAGCAGGGATGGACGGATATGTCCTGCACAGAACAGTCTAGAGCAGAGCAAGCCTAAGGAAATGACAGACTTTACGATAAGTAAAATATTTTTAAATATCTTCAAAGATGTTTTGAAGGAATGCAGTTTTGTAAAAGTTAAATTAGGTTTTTGCCTCTAAGTCAGAGATGACATAAAACATAAATTGAGGTGGAAAATATTTTATAGACTACTTGTTTGAAATTCTATAGTCACAGTTCACTACATTTAAACTTGGGTATCATATTCATTTCTTTCATTGCGCTCAGAAGCTATCTAGTTATCCACTGTTAGGTTTTTAGTTAAAAGAGTGAAATATGTTGTCAAGTGGAGAAATCCTGTTGTTTACCCAGTCTAAAAATTTTATCCTGGGCCAGTCGCGGTGGCACAAACCTGTAATTGACTCAGGAGGTAGAGGCGGGAGGATGGCAGGTTCAAAGCCAGAAGCAGGTTGCCCAACTGAGAGCCTGTCTCAAGACAGAAAAATAAAATAAACAGGGGGAGCTGGGGCCCTAGCAGCTCAGTGGTGGAGCACCAGCATAGCAGGTACAACCCCTGAGTTCCAACCCAAGCGCCATTAAAAATAAATGTATAAATAAGCAAACAAATAAATCAGCAATATGCCCTGTGTGCACACATGTAAAATATGTGTATTATAAACACATTGTACTGGTTAGTGGCAGAAGCAATTAAGATCTAGCCACGATTTCCATCAAATCAGTGATTTCGTCAATTCAGTGTGTTCTTTAGAAAACAAGATAAATAGCAAAGCAAAGAGTCAGTTAACACTTGCTCAAATCATGTAATAAGACCTGTCTGCCTAGGCTCACTTCTTTATTTCCATGCATTGCTCAGGCCTCGTGAGCAGGTTGTGAACATCTTGCCTGACCCACAGCTATGAACTGCCAAAGGTACTAATGAGCATTCTGTCATTCAGTTGCCAATGGACTCCATAGGAATGAGAGGCTGAAAACACAGCCATGCAGCCGGTCACTGGATGGGGCATCTTGTTTTAAAATGGCATTGCTGAAAGGATCTCAAATATTCTTACATTAATAAGACTTGAGGAGACAAGTCCATTTTTCACATTATTCCAATGACCGAAATGCAATTTAATGTTGTTGTTGTTGTTGTTGTTGTTGTTGTTGTTGTTGGGTACTGTTGAGTCGGTTCTAATACTAAGCATCACTTGATATTCTTGTTTTCCTAAATAGGTAAAAAATCAGAGCTCACACATTTCAGTCAGATTGGAAATATATCTGTTAGTCAGAGGGTTTAAGCCAAAGTCAATTTTTTAAGTATCTATGGTTATCAGGGCTGACATTTAGCTCAGTTGGTAGAGTGCTGTGCTGCATTCTCTGAGGTCCTGAGTTCAATTTCCAGGAAATGGAAAATGCAAAAATGGGAGAAGGACCTGACAATCCACTCCCAAAGCAATCCCGAAACAGTCTGACATTGAAAACCCTATGAGGGTCGCTATGAGTCAGATACCGACTCGATGGCACCTAACGACAACAACAATAACATGGTTATCAGGAGAAAGAAAGCATTTGATGCCTGTATGAGTTGAATTAAACACTTAGTTGTGTATTTTGTTATGAACCCATGGACAGATTTCGAGGGTCGTCACAGAAGTCATATGTATGTATATTCATACACACACACACACACACACACACACGAGCACAGTATTGTCTGAAGCAGTTTTCAACAATTCTATTGAAAAAATAACTTCTGGCAGGGAGCCACTGTAATATATATCTGAATGAAGCCCATAAGAAATAAGGATTTGGGGCATATTCCTGTGGGGGACATAAAGAGAACAGTAGAATGACACCATACTTGTACTTAGCAGAGTGGATAAAAACGTGCATAAATTTGCAGCAAAACTATTTTCAGTTTGCTCTGTAATATTTTCTCAGATTATTTACTTTTATTGCACTATTTATTAGACGTACAATAGGGCTCTGTGAGTGAGACGAGGTATGGACAATGTCTGAGGAAACGGATAATGAGGAAGAAGGCAACACGCAGGTGCACCCGTGCCACTTAACTATTTATGAAGTTTATTGGCCTTTTTTATTGCATACGCCTGTACAAAAGCGACATTGAAATGGGGGAAAAGTCCTGGTGCGAGCCAAAAGCAGAGAAATGTAATGTGAAGGATGCACTTTTATTTTTGAATTACCCCACTGGAGAATATAGAGACATAAAATACAGATTTTTATTCCTCCAAAATGAAAGACAGGACCTGGAAATTGAATGAAATAACTATTACAAACGATGAGCTGTACTCTTGAATTGTGCTCAAGCAAAGTAGGGCAGATTTCATTTCAAAATAAATAAAATTATATGTTTATGTTTGACACTTGAGATGGATGGCAAGAAGATGTATTTTATTTATTTATTTTATCAATTTAAAATGAAGTGTCAAGAATAATATTCGAAACCCACCTGCCAGTTTTAATCAGGGCTCTGCAATATACCACAGATGGCAAAATGACAGCAGAGGTGATTTCGAATGGCAGGGCCAGGGTGACCTTCAGCTAAATATTGAAAGAGGTAGATATCTTTGCCCTCTCCAAACAACCCCATTAGGACAACTTTTCTCCTTCTAAGCAGCTGTCTGACCTCAATCTCAGGTCCTTATTCTGAATTCCAGGGACTTCTCTGTATAACCTTACAAATTTCTTAACTTACCGAATTTAGCTTGAATCTTTTATCAGTAACCCATATCTCAGATCTTCCTCACCTGAAAGCATCATCCTGATTGTCCATTGCAGATCCTGACATGAATATTGAACTATGTATTTGAACTTGAGCCATGGACTGGGGCTTAACTCATTTGGTCGAGTGCCACCCCGCACTCTCTGAGGCCCTGGGTTCGATCCCCAGCACTATAAAAATGGACGAAGGCTCTGGCAATCTACTCCAGAAACAATTCCAAAATAATCTGCCATTGAAAATCCTATGAATAGCAGAGAAGCACTGACGTAGTGCCAAGCATAGGGTCACCATGAGTTAGACTCAACTCGACAGCACCTAACAACAACAGTTTGAATTTGAATCAATGAAGACTAGATACTATATGTGTGACACTGAGCCAACTCTTGGTCCAGAATTAAATATTTTGCATTTATTCCAAGTTTACACTTTAAATACTGTCATCTTAACATGGCAGAGGAGACACCACCACAACTTGGGCATTTCCATGTAGAGGAACTTCAGGGGTTACTTTGAGGCCACACAGCAGTGTTTCCATGTACAATGCCGTTTCCTTCAACTCTGTGATGTTCCCTGGGTATCAACATCAAACTCCTCCCTAAGACAATTACTCAATCGACATCAGGGATTCAATTGTTCCATCACAACTGCTTTAGGTTCTTTATGCATTTTTTTCATTTGCTACTTTTCAGTTCATTTCAAGTCTATTTTTTCTTCAAAACCTTGCTGCATATCAACTTTATTTGCACATACACAAACTATCCATATTCACCTTAACATCAAAAATCCTATTTGTGCAAAAGACCTTTCGGTACTGTCTGAGTCTTAAAGAACCAGCTCACCAGGGTCTACACTTTAACCAGTCCAGTCCTCTGATTTTCACCCTCCAGAATTTCCCTCCAACACACATTTCACTCCTGTCTCTAAATACCTACCTGCCACTCCACATGGACAGTAAAAATTTTTCTTCCATGGGATAATTTTTCTTCTTTTCGTTATCTTCTGAAGAAATTTATTTTTTATATCCTTTGCACCCTTAATTTTTTTTTTTTTTTGGTTCTAGGGGTTGAACCCAGGGCCTCGCATCTGCATGCTCTGCAAGTGCTGGACCACTGAGCTGCACCCCCAGCCCATTTTTTCACTTTTTGAGACAGGGTCTCGCTAAGTTACGCAGACTGCCCCTGGTCTCGAACTTGAGATCCTCCTGCCTCTGCCTCCCGAGCCACTGGGATTGCAGGCGTGCACCACTGCCCCCGGCCACTCCCTTAATTCTGAGTGGACAAAGGGTGGAAAAATAGTTAAATGGATGGCCGACTGAGCTAGGGATCCCTGACTTCCAGACACGTGGTATAGGCTTCACATTCTGTGAACAGGACCCACTTCCATTGATAGCCTCAGGCAATCTTTCAATGTATCAGAGTCAACAGGAAATGAAATCTGAATCCAGAGACTGTGGCTTCTGTAAGTCAGGTTAATGATGATTTTGTAAGTGAGATTCTAAAGTTGGCCTTCTTCACAGGTAAGAACTAGGTCATGATTCCCTACTGGACTCTTCAAATAAATGCCAGAACCCTTTATCAGGATAGTTGCCAGGTTGAAGAAGGATCTGGCCTAATGGGTCACTCACTGTCCTTTGCTCATCACCCATTTCCTTAGTTAGGACAGTTATGGAAGAATCCGGCATTTTTTTTTCTTATCTCCTAGGCAATGATGCCTTGTGCCAAGAAGGCAGTTAATGGTGATAATTTTAAATTAAAGAAAACCTAATACCAAGTTCTTCAGTGTGAAATATGTTATAACATTTATTTCACTTTCCTAATTTCTGAAGGTCTGGGGTTTAGCTCAGTTCTCCGAGTGCTGCTCTGCACTCTCTGAGGACCTCAGCACCACAAACACAGGAGAAAGATGTGGCGATCAACTCCCGAAGCAATCGTGAAACAATCAGCCACTGTAAACCCTATGAGGGTTGCTATGAGTCCCATCTGATTCAACAGGACCTAACAACAAAAATTTCTGGAAGAAACCTCACACATTGTATTTGAACAATAGAAAAAAGTATAATGAAAATATGTGGATGTCACCTGTTGTCCTACATTCAGATAATTATTATTATCAGTGCATTATATATCCTCCAGCTTATACAAATATAAAGTTATTGACCTGTTAATTTATACTACATTCTAAACTTTTATATAGTTCAAAAATGGTAGATTTTATTCCATCATATGTTTTAGCTTATCTATATAATTTTGATGGTTCAGCATATAGTCATACATTCATAAAGACTTTTAATGGCCACACAAATTTTCAGATCATTGGTCCATAAACCATAGCCTATGAACCAACCAAGCATATCACCTACCTTAATAAGGTGTATGGAGCAGGAATGATTTGTAGAGCAGAGCATTAGCAACACTTTAATGATATTGTTAGGTGCTGTAAAGTCCACTCAAACTCACAGTAACACTGTGTACAACAAAACAAAACATTCCCAGATACTGTGCCAGACACAAGATCTTTTTTATGCTTAAGCCTAATTTAGAAGCCACTGTGTCAATCCATCCAGTTGAGGGTCTTCCTTTTTTTGTTGACCTGCCACTTTCACAAACATGATGTTCCTCTGCAGGGATTGATCCCTCCTGACACCATGTCTAAAATAGGTAAAATGCAGTCTAGCCATCCTTGCTTCCAAGGAGCACTCTGGTTGCACTTCTTCTAGCGTAGCTCTGTTGGTTCTTTTGGCAGTATATTCAATATTTGTCTCCAGCACCATAATTCTAAAGCGTCAACAAAAGAAACACTATTGTTAGTGCTTCCCTTCTATTCTTGGGTTTTCAATGGCTGATTTTTTGGGGGGAGTGGGTTCCCTGGTCCGTCTCCCAAGCCTACAGTATCTCGTGTTCCCAGGTGGTCTCCCATCCAAGTACCAATGAAGTCTGACCTTGCTTAGCTTCTGAGATCTGATGGGATGGTATGCCACAGTGGTATGGCTGCAGGCTCATATATGCATATATATATACATATGCATATATATACATATGTATATATATATACATACACACATACATATATATACATACATATATACATACATATATATATATATACATACAAACACAGACACACATATATACACACACACATATATTTATACCCACATATATCTGGAATGAGCATTTATTCTATATGAATAAAAGATGATAGGCTGACTCATTCATATATATATGAATAACTTTACTTAATATAGTTTTGAGAAAGTAGTATAATTAAGGTTAAATTAAAATAGAAGACAAGTAACTAAAAATACAAAGGAAACAAAAAGTAAAATATAAGAAATATGTTTAGTGTTTAATATTTAACCAATCAGAAAAATATTAACTAAACCTAAACATTTATTTAGGATTATATGTTGTTGTTGTTAGGTGCTATCAAGTTAGTGTCCAACTCAAATTGACCCTATATACAACAAACAAAACATATTATCATGCTTCTCTGCTATTCATAGGATTTTCATAGGGTGAGTTGCCGGGTCCTTCTCCCGAGCATACAGCACCTCGTGTTCCCAGCTTGTCTCCCATCCAAGTAATAACCAGGCCAGACCCTGCTTAGCTTCTGAGTTCTGATGGGATCAGATGCCACAGTATTATGGCTGTAGGTAAGGTTATATATACATTATTAAATGTACATTTGTTCTTTTGATATAAGAAGAATGAAATAAAGAATTTAGCAAGATTTCTAACTAAGTAAGTTATCCAATAGGTAAAAATATCAGGGAATAAATGGGGATATTGAATTTGAGCAATGTAGTAATATTGCTACTGGCACAGTATTCCACTCATGCACTTAATGTAAAACAAAAAATTCACTAATGAAAACACAGTATAGAACTATGTAACTTCTTGTTGTTAGGTGCCCTTGAGTCGGGTCTGACTCATAGTGACCCTATGCACAAGGAAAAATCACTAAATGATCCTCCGACATGCCCAGCATTATGTCAGTGCTTGTCTGCTATTTATAGGGTCTTCATTAGCTGATTGGGGAGTAGGCTGCCGGGTCCTTGTATCAAGCCAACAGCACCTGGTATTCCCTGGAGGTCTCCCATCTAAGTATTAACTAGACCAGATACAGGTTAGCTTTCAACATCTGATTAGATGGGATGCTAAGGTGATGTGGCTGTAGACCACTCTATAACCTGAGCCATTAAATACTATAGTATCAACAACTCAACTATTTCATTGTCAACATGTTTTAGTACAATATTTCATAGACCAAATTAGATAAGATTACAGATTTTGATATCAGCACTATCTGTAGCTACAGATATGCCAGGTATGTGTGCAGAAGATTGAGGTGTCCCTCAAACATTGTTGAGCTTAGTAACTGAATGCTCTTTTGTGTTGAGACCAATATTTGCTGAAATATAAAAATCATTCTAATTAATATCATCTTTAGATTCAAAAATAAATCTGAAATCTTATGAGAATATTTCAGTATAACACAATTTTATTATTACATTTTCACTTTTCAAATCTTTAGAACCCTCTTGAAAACTCATTAACACATTTCATCTTGAATTGAGTCTATCTCACTTTTTTGGTATGATGAATATTTACTCTCAGATGATGTCAACAGTAAAGAAAATTTGGAGCAGTTTGCAGGATGGCATTTTTACTATTGCCTGTATGTTAATTATGAACTCTTTTCAAATATCTAGATTAAAGATGATTTCTTATGAATTTTATTATCTTATTTTGTAGCTTTCCATCTTCATCAAATTTTAAGATATCAAATGAATTTTATTTAGCAACCCATGAAGTAAAAATCTATACAAAGAATATTTTCCATAACGCATAGTATAAATGGAATTTGACAAATAAAAATTCAATGACAAGTTCTATTTTTTTGAGTTTAATAGTAGAACTGTTACTACACGAAATATGTTTACAAAACTAACACTTGTGACATAACCTAATCTCTATTAAACTACTTTGTATGATAACTTAAACTTTTCCAAACTCATCTTGCCTCCAAAGTTCCTAAACTTAACTGTCTAACAGGGTTTCATAACTTTCATATTATCTGTTAATCTTCCTCTCATTTATTTAATCATTCAAAATGCTTAAAAGTTGTTTTCATGTATAAAACTAACAGCTTTCACATTAACACTAATTGCTGCAACATTTCAGATTTGCAATAATAATTGTACATTTCCATGCAACTAATGGAAAGGCTTTCCAGCATGTAAAGCCCTTAGGAGGGGCTCCTTTCAAGTTACCAGCATCCTTCCACGATGGGACTTTTCAGTTCTTATCACTAAATCGAAATGGCAAAGCTGGGTCTCCCTACCAACCCTAACAGCCTTGCTGTACACCAGGATGCCACAAAGCATGAGACAGTTGGCATTTTCTTACTTCCTGCTTTAGGTTCTTAGGTTTAGAGGGAGGAAGCGGCTAACAGGTGAAGGCTGACTATAGAGAGAGAGGTATGAGTTTCTAGAGTTTTCAGGGCTCCAGAAACCAGCCCTCCCTACTATCAGTAAAAGTGAAGTTCCCTACAAGATCACAGAAGAGACCTGACTGATCTCGGAAAATGATCAGGAACGAAGTTAGTCCCAGGGTCAGGTGCGGAGAATCCCAGTGACCACGCCATGGGGAAGACTGCGCTTCTCCAGCTGGACCCAAATCTCTCTGAATTACAAACATCTCAGTAACACAGTGATGGTTAAAATATCAGGGTTGGGAAGGGCGAGGCTCTGGAATCTGGCCTCTTCTAAAGCTTCTGGAAGCTATCCTGGAAGAATCCACATAATTGGGGAAAGGGAATTCCCCCAAGACTAATGGAAAACTAATAAGGGGGATTCTTTTCATCTGTCGATAGCTGATTAATTTGGCTATTGTGTGTGTGTATATATATGTGTATATACATATATATATATTTATACATGTATATGTATAAATGTATATGTATATATACTTATATATACACACATATATACATAGCTGACTCAATGTGTATATATATGTATATACATGCATGTATATATACATATATACATATATATATATACACATATATGACTCAATGGCACCCAACAAGAACAACCATATATATATATATTGCATTTAGTTTTATAGAGTTAGGGTGTCAATGTGTCACCCAAGCTGGTCTCAAACTTGAGCTCCTCCTGCCCAAGGCTTCTGAATGCTGGGATATTTCTGGGATATGCCAACATGCACATCTCATCTGCTGGCATGGACAAATCAATAAAAAAAGTCCAAACTCCCTGCCATGATGGAATTAATATTAGAATACAGGAGCAAATTTTCTAAAAAGACATTATAATGTCTATAGATGTAAATGATAAGAAAATCAATGTGAAGTTAAATAGAAAACTATGTAATATTAAGTGGAAAAGAAGACTAGAAATGATAGGTAAAACATATAGACACAAGGCAAAAAAGCAAAGTTAAAATAATTGTGTTAAAATGGTTTGATTATGTGTCACTTAGGACTATTTAGTAATGTTATATTATTTCTTCATATAACTGTTTCACGTATTGTTCAATTTTCTCTGTTAATTCCAAGTTTCCACTATAATTAGTACATATGATACATTAAAAAGACTTCATATATTAAAAAGACTTCATATCAAACCAATTTATTACCCACCTCTTTAACACCGATTTTCTTAGATTGCTCCTATTACCAGCCAAATTCACTTCTTTGATTCACTGTTGTTGTTACTGTTAGGTTCCTAGAGTCAAGTCTGACACACAGCAACCATATGTACAACAGACTGAAACATTTCCTGATTCTGTGCCAGGCACATGATCTTATTTATGTTTATCCCCTATTTTCAGACACTCCATTTATTTGTCAATCCATCTAGTTGAGGGTTTTCATTTATTTCATTGACCTGCCACTCTCCCAAACATGATATCCATCTCCAGGGATTAGTCCCTCCTCACTACATGTCAGAAATACATAAGAGGCAGTCTAGCCATCCTTACTTCCAAGGAGCACTCTGGTTGCACTTCTTCTAGGACAGATCTGTTAGTTCTTTGGGCAGTCCATAGTATATTCAACATTTGTCTCTAGCATCATAATTCAAAAGCATCAATTCTTCTCCTTTCTCTCTGATTTAAGGTCCGGCTTTTACAACCATATGATGTGACTGAAAATACCAAGGAATGAGTCAGGCGTACCTGCATCTTCAATGTGACATCTTTTACTTTTCAACACATTAAAGAGGTCTTTTGCAACAGATTTTCCCAGTGCAATGTATCTTTTTATTTCTTGATTGCTGCTTCCGTAGGTATTGATTGCAGAATTAAGTAAAGCAAAATATTAGAAAACTTCAATCTTACCTCTATTTTTCATGAACTTGCTTACCGACCCACTTGTAAGGATTTTTGTTTTGCTGATGTTGACTCCCAATCCATACTGATCCATACTGAAGCCTATGTTATTTGATCTTCATCAATACATGTTTCAAATCCTCTTTACTTTCAGCAACCAGATTTGTGTCATCTGCATAACACAGGTTGTTAGTTAATCTTCCTCCAATCATGATGCCATGTTCTTCATCATAAAGTCCAGGTTTTTGGATTATTTGCTCAGCACAGAGAATGAAGAAGTATGGTGAAAGGACACACACCTTTCTTGACTTTAAGCCAGACAAGGTTTTCTTGCTCTGTTCAAACAACAGCCTCATGGTCCATGTATAGATTCCGCATGAGTACAATTAAATGATCTGGTATTCCATTCTTCTCAGTATTATTCCTTACTTGTTATGATTCACACAGTCAAATGTCTTTGCATAGTCAATAAAACTTAGATAGACATCTTTCTGATATTCTCTGCTTATGGCTAATATCCATCTGACATCAGGAATGATGTTCCTGGTTCCGTGCCCTCTTCTGAATCTGGCTTGATTTTTCTGGCAGTTCCATGTCTATGTACTACTATTGTTGTTGTTGTTAGGTGCCGTCGAGTCGATATCGACTCATAGTGACCCTCATAGGGTTTTCAATGGCTGACTGTTTTGGGATTGCCTTGGGAGTGGATTGCCAGGCCCTTTTCCAATTTTTGTGGTGCTGGGAATTGAACTTGGGACCTCAGAGAGTGCAGCGCAGCGCTCTACCCACTGAGCTAAATCCCAGGCCATGTACTACTATAGTTGCTTTTAAATGATATTTAGGAAAATTTTACTTTCATGAGAGATACTAAAGACATCATTCTATATTCTCTGCTTTCACTTGGATCCCCTGTCTTATAAATAGTCACAAATATGGATCCCTTCCAGTCACTTGGCTGTTTTCCAAATCATTTGACATAAACATGTTAGCACCTCCAGTGGTGAATTTGTTTGTTGAAACATCCGAATTGTTATTAGATCAATTCCTGGAGCCTTATGTTTTGTCAAATCTTTCAGGGCAGCTTCCACTTCTTACTTCAGTACCATTGGTTTCTGATCATATGCAGCCTCCTAAAGTGATTGATCATCCACCAATTCTTTCTGCTGTAATGTATCTGTGTATTCTTTCCATCTTTTTTCATATTTCCTACCCAGTTTAACACCTGAGGTGGTACCATTGTTGCCTTCTACCCCATCAGATCTCAGAAGCTAAGCACTGGTTAGCACTTCAATGGGAGACCACTGTGGAATACCAGCTGCTGCAGGCTTGGGAGAAGGACCCAGCAACCCACTCCCAAAAATCAATCAGCTATGGAAAACTCTGAAGGTAGCAGAGAAGCACTAACAATAGTGTTTCGTCTACTGTACATAGGGTCACTGTGAGTCACACACCAATTAAGGGCGTATAACAACAATAACATAATACCCTGTTTAACATTTTCCCTATAGAATCTTTCACTATTGCCACTCAAGGCTTGAGTTTTCTGCTTTGATTCTTTAACCTTGAGAAAACTAGAGCATGTTCTTAACTTTTGGATTACCATCTCCAGTTCTTTGCACATGTCATTATTATATTTGATTTTGTCTTCTCCAGCTACCCTTTGAAATTTTCTTTAGTTCTTTAATTTTGTCATCTTTGCTTTTACTTTAGGGCAAGTTTCAGAGTCTGTTTTGACATGTAATTTGGTCTTTTCTTTTTTCTTGTCTTTTTAATAACCTTTTGCTTTCTTCATGAATGATTTTTTTGATGTCATGCCACAGCTCAGCTGGTGTTAGATCATTCATTAGTTTCTAACACATGAAATCTGCTCTTGTGGTGAACTGAACTCAGGGGGAATATATTCAAAGTCAAACCCAGGCTCTCAAATACTTGTTCTAATTTTCATTTGTTTCAATTTGAACCTTCATATGAGCAGTTGATGGTCTGATCCACAATCAGCACCTGGTCTAGTTTTGACATTTCATATTGAGCTTTTCCATCACCTCTTTCCAAAAATGCAGTCAATTTGGTTTCTGTATGTTCCATTGCGTGCAGTCCGTGTGTATAGTCACTGTTTTTGTTGGTGAAAAACTGTATTTTCAATGAAAATGTCATTGGTTTGACAAAATTCTTCCATGTCATCTCCAACCTCATTTCTGTCACCAGTGCCATATTTTCCAATTACTAAGCCTCCTTTCTTGCTTCCTACCTTTGCATTGTGGACACCAGTAAATATCAGTGCATCCTGATTCCATGTTCCATCAGTTTCAGATTGCAGAACCTGGTAAAAAACTTTCCTTTTTCATTTGTGGCCTTTGTGATGGGTACATAAATTGAACAATAGTCACATTAATTGGCAACCATAAACACAGTCAATCCACTGTCACCACACAACCAATACTTCCAACCCCAGCCCCTTCTCAGTGCTGTTCTTTACTTATTTCTCAAGCAAAGGTTCTAAGTCTTAGCTGAGTTAAAATCTTATTTCTGCCATCTTCCAACTATCAATTTATTTCTTTACCTCTATCTAATGATCTATTGGGAGAAGGACTTGGCAATCCACTCCCAAAGCAATCCCAAAACAGCCATTGAAAACCCTATGAGGGTCACTATGAGTCGGATACCGACTCGATGGCACCTAACAACAACAACAACAATGATCTATAAGATTGAAAACAATTCTTACCTTATAAGGTCATTGTTTCAGATTCAAGGAGTTGATATAAAGTACTTAGAAGAGAATTTAAAAGAGACTAAGTAAAGGTGAGCTGTTATTCACTCTAATACTTTCCTTGCAAAGGTGCATTTCAGATTTGCATTTTCAGATTTGCTTGTCTGTATGAACTATCCAAGCATCAGTATCATTATTTATTCACTCTTGTTTAATATGATTGCTAATAACCTAAAAATTGATAAAAAATAAATTAATAAAAATGGTAAATCTTCTTATCCTGTTCCAAAATTTTGTAGTAAATCAACACTATCTGAAGGTAATCTTAG
>VMDO01023844.1:0-30862 GCA_007922755.1 Pedetes capensis
GGAATAATTTGAGGAAGACAGGTATTATATCTTCTTTAAAAGTTTGGTAGAATTCTGCCGTGAATCCATCAGGACCTGGGCTCTTCTTTGTTGGGAGACTTTTAATTACCTTTTCTATTTCTGTATAGGTAATGGGCTTGTTTAGGTCAGTTATGTCTTCTGGGGATAGTTTTGGTAGGTCATACGTGTTAATAAATTTCTCCATTTCTTCTGCATTTTCATATTTTTGGGAATACAGTCTCTCATAGTAATCCCTGACAATTTTGTGTATTTCGTTGGAGTCGGTGGTTATGGATCCTTGTACAAAAATTGGTTCAAAATGGATCAAAGACCTTAACATAAAATATGAAACTTTGAAACTGCTAGAGGAAAACATAGGGAAAACACTTCAAGACACAAGCATAGGCAAGGATTTTCTGAACAGGACCCCCAAAGCACAGGAAGCAATAGCAAGAATTAATAAATAAGATTGCATGAAATTAAAAAGCTTTTGCACAGCAAAGGACACAATCATTAGGGTGAATATACATCCTACAGAATGAGAAAAAGATATTTGCCAGCTATACATCAGACAGGGGATTAATATCTAGAATATATAAAGAGATCAAAAAAATAAACACCATAAAAGCAAAGTAATTTAAAATTTAAAATTTAAAAATGAGCAAAAGAACTAAACATAGACTTCTCAAAAGAAATACAAGTGGCCAACAACCATATGAATACATTTTCAACATCCTTAGCCATCAGAGAAATGTAAATCAAAACTACACTGAGGTACCATCTCACTCCAGTCAGAATGGCTACCAACAACAAAGCAAACAATAACAAATGTTGTGGAGGATGCAAGGAGAAAGGAACCCTTATACACTGCTCCTGGGAATGCAGACTGGTGCAGCCACTATGGACATCAGTATGGAGGGTCCTCAAAAAACTAAAAATAGAGCTACCATATGACCTGGATATCCCACTTCTGTGTATATATCTGAGGGAATATAAGTCAATACCCCATAGAGATGTTGTATATAGTCAGACCTGACTTGACAGAACCTAACAACAAACCATAGAGCTGCCTGCTCATACGTGTTTATTGAGGCATTATTCACAATAGCCAAGATATGTAGTCAACCTAGGTGCCCAACAGCAGATGAGTGGATAAGGAAATTGTGCTATATATTCACCATAGAGTTTTATCCAGCCATAAAGAAGGACAAAATTATGGCATTTGCTGGAAAATAGATGGAACTAAAGTTCACCATTTTAAGTGAAGTAAACCAGACCCAGGAAGATAAACATCACATGTTTTCTCTCATATGTAGATATCAGAATTCAATATATATTCATTATAGAAACACACAGATCATGAAAGCAGATGGTACCTAAGTAGGGAAAAACAGTGTACTAAAGAAAAGAGGGAGTAGGCAAGAAGAAAGGGTAAGAGGAGGAGTAAAGTGAATATCATGTATATTGCCCCTTATGGAAAAATTGAAATGTACATAGATAGAAATAATAAAAAAGATGCAAGTAGAAGGGAGACCATTGGTGGGGGGAGATCATGGGGAGGGTCTCAAGAGAGGGTAATGGGAAATTAAATATGAGCAATGTACAATGCAATGGATGGATGGAAATGTCATAATGAGATCTATTCAGTTGTATATTAAGAATTGCCAATTTTTTTAAAAAAAAAGGAACTCCAATAGGAAGATGAGCAAAATGTGGGAACATGTACTTTACAAAAGGATATTAGAATGACCAATAAATCCAGAAATAAATATTTAACTTCATCCGTCACTAGAGAATTAACTTCATCAGTCACTAGAAAATTACAAAAGCTACACAGTATACCACTAAATGCTTGCTTGTGAAGAGCTGAAATTAAAAATCTAGAAAATACTAAGCACTGGCAGGGATGCAGTACAACTGAATCTCTTGTTCACTGCTGGAAAAAAATGTTGATTGCTAAAACCACCTTGGAAAACTCTTTTGTACTATCAACTAGAGCATACCCCATGAAATCATATTTCTTTTCCATGGAAATAAATAGCTATGTTCACCAAACTAGAATGTTCATAGCAGCACTATTTTTAATAGCTCCAAATTGGAAACTATCCAAATGCACTTCAACAGAGGAATGGGATAAACAGAGTGCGAAATATTCGACTTTCTCATTGGAATATTATATGGCAAAGAATGAATTATCTACAATGCCATGCAATCAAACAATACTGGTGAATTTCATAATGCTGAATCAGAAAGATGATAGGCACAAAAGAATAATGATGGTATGATTTGGTTTATTTAAAGACATAAGCAAAACTCATTGTGGAGTTAGAAGTCAGGATGGAAGTTACCCTTGGAGTGAGCAGGGAGAGGCTGTGACTGGGAGGAGGTATAAAGGGATTTCTGGGTGCTCTCTGCAGCTTTTTTCACTTGTGTGCTGGTTAACTGTGTCCATTCACCTTGTAAAACCCTACTGAGCTATATGATAAAACATGATTTGTTTTATCAAAAGTATGTATAAGGCATTCCACAATAAAGATTTCAAATAAATCTCAAAGCAGGTACTTGGGAGGAAAGTATCCTTTTTCCTACAGAAAGTATTCTCCAGTGGGGGGTGTTGGGACTCAGCTCTAACGAATGGGAGAGGTTTTAACTCTCGGAAAGGGGAGGAAACATTGCCTCCTGAGCAAAACAGTCTTTGCCTAGAGTCAATGTAATAAAATACAGAGCAATTCAAGGAACATGAGCCATGTGGAAGAAAGATAAATACAAAGAAAGGTAAGCCCAAGTCAGGATATGGAGCACCTTGACAGAGCCACTGGGCTGTTGTGAAATAGGCAGTGGGGAGCTACTGAAGGGTTCTGAGCAGGGCAGAGCTGAAAGGAGCTGTGTCCTAGGAAGATTAGTGTGGCAGTTGTGTTGTAGAATGAATTTGAGAGGGAAGAAACTAGGAGAGGGAGACCAATTTGGATGTGATTGCAATTGTCTGGGTGGCATGTATTTGGGCCTAAATTAGGGTGGTAGTGTGGGTGAAAGAGGAGCTGTACACAAGAGGCATTAGAGGAGACAAAGCAACTTACTGGATTTTTTTGTCAAGGGAGAGGGAAGAGACCAAGGAGGCCAGTCCTGGCGACTGGAAGATAAATCATGCCATGAACTGAAGTAGATGCATTAGTATTTCTTCCACAGGGGCAAAAGGGTGGAGCACTGATGGGTTTTCATTTTGCTCTTTTATTTCATACACCAGAGCTTTCCCCTGAATGTAGCAGCTGAATGCAGCTTCATATGAGACCATGGGTCCCCCGAGAAGAAGGCCATGGCATTTTGCCAGCCATCTATATATTAGGTAGATTCTGACTCTTTTATAGAATGGAAGCTGCCAAGCTAACAAGTGCATTTCCGACCCCTGCAAATGAGCGTGGTGATATGAGTGGGTTGCAAGGGGAATTAAAGTATGTAACTTGAGTCTGTGCCCTTACAGACACCTAGAATGTTCTTCTCTTTCGCTTCTCCTGCTTACTGAATGCAGATGTGGTGCAGAAGCTACAAGAGCCAGCTAGAGCTAAGAGCAGAAGCCCCAGGATAGGAGTCGTGGAGCAACAAAGGAGAGGCAGCCTGAATTCTTTCTATTTAAATCAGCATCAATTAATTGTACAAAATAATGGGTCTATTATGACAGTTCCATATTTTTATGTGATGTACCTCGAGCATATTCCCTCCTCAATGTCCTCACTTATCCCCTTTTCCCTCCTGTTGGTTCCCTTCCTCTACCCAAATAGTCCGCCTTCCATTTTTATGTCATTTATTTTTAATTTAGGTTCCACATATGGAAGAAAACATGGGGCATTTGTCTTTCAGAGTGTGGCTTGTTTGGCTTTCCATGAAAAGTTCCAGGTCTATCCATTTTCCTGCAAATTATATAATTTTTTTCTTCTTTATGGCTAAAAAAATCTCCATTGTGTATGTATACCTGATTTTCTTTATCCACTCATCTGTGGATGCACACTCAGGCTGATTCCATAACTTGGCTATTTTGAACAGTGCCATTATAAACATGGATGTGCAGGTGTCTCTGCAGTATGTTGAGTCAGATTCTGTCAGGCATATACCATAGAGTGGTATAGCTGGATCCTACGGTAGTTCTACTTTTAGCTTTTTAAGAACTTCCTTACTGATTTCCATAGCGACTGGACTAACTTACAGACCCACCAACCATGTATAAGGGTTACTTTCTCCCCCACATCCTCAAGAGCGTTGGCTGTTTGTTTTCTTGATGCCAGCCATTCTGGCTAGGATGAGAGAAAATCTCACTGCACTTTTGATTTGCATCTCCCTGATGGCTAGGGGTGTTAAACTTTTTATTTTTCCTGTATTTGTTGGCCATTCATACTTTTTATAAGAACTGTCTGATTCATTGGACTCATTGGACTATTGATTGGACTATTTGCTCTTTTGATGTTTAATATTTTGAATTCTTTATATATTCTGGATATTAATCCTTCATCAGATGGATAGCTGATGAAGAGATAGCCTGCACAATGGGAGAAAATCTTTGTCAGCCTGAATTCTAGATGATTGCAGAACATTTCCCTAGCCGGGATGATCTCTTTGGAGCTTTATGTGGCAGAAAAATAAATTCTTGTTTATGTCACTGTTAGTATGACTTTCTATTACTGTAGTTAAATTGCTTCTTAAATAATTCAGATCCTAAGCTTGCGGTTTTGATTCCCGAGGTATTTTTCTATGTTAAACGATCACTTGCTGAGCAATTGTGAGATCCTTGACACTACACTAGGTACCAGTGATAAAACAATCAATTAAAGCTAGGCATATTCCCCAGCATCCATAGCCATTCCTGAAAATGGGTGGCACATGTCTGAACCTGGGTTAACACAAAATATTGTCAATTATGGGACACTGTCAAAATGCTAACATGGGGTTTCTATGAGCATCCCAAGAACATATAAACTAGGTATTTGCTTTTATTTCCATCTTATAAAGGAAGAAACTGAGAAACCAAGAAGTTTAAAAAAAAGTCCTTCAAGGTAATATTGAGAATGACAATTTCCTGTCTCATAGTCTACCTGACAGTACAAGCAGCCTCATAAAAAGAGTGAGATGCATCAGCCTCGATTTATCTTTACTGCTAGAAAACTAAAGGCTGATGCCAAATCACAGGAAAGATCACAGAAGATTCCCGCTTCATAGAATTCAGGCCTTTACTCTGGCTTCTCAAAATGCAAACTGATGCCTCTCTCTGACGTGGCCCCATCTCAGTCTTGGACCTTCGGAAGAAGAAGTTGAGTGGGGTAAGCTGAGAAACGGATGGAAAAAAGAGATGCAAGTGAGAGCATCTTCAGTTGATAACCAGAGCGATGCCCTCCTGGGGTTACACAGTGAATTTAGGAAGCAGTAGGAAAACCAGGGTTCTAAGATATTTGTGAAAAATATTGGTCATCATTGGGATAAAAATATAGTCCATGTGAGAGATGAAGTCATTTACAGGCAAAAATGTCAAAGGGCTTAGTCAAAAAACTGTAATAATAATAGTTGACATTTCTAGCCAGATAATGTGCTCATCCATTCTGTGCACCTGGAAAAAAAAAATAAAAGGCAAGCACAGGGGCATGTGCCAGCTTTACAGGAGATTAAGACAAGAGGTTTTTTTGAGTCTGGTGTTCAAGGCCACCCTGGGCAACATAGGGGGACTCTGTCTCAATAAGTAAATAAATAAATAAATAAGAATAAATAAAATTAAATAAGACCAAATTAAAGAGCTGGTATTTTCTTTTATGCCCATAGGGTGAGGAGCATCTGATGTCTGAGGAGTCCGACTGCCTGATAGTGGAAGCAAAGGTCTGTCTGGCTTCTGTGGAGTGTGGTCACTCTTTAGCTCAAAGTTGCTGCATTTGACATTCACACCTAACCTTAGAGTGAGGGATGGAAGATTGATGAACTTGGAGTGGGTCAGGATGAGTGCTGATGTGTAAAGACGGGGGAGTTTTATTGCAAAAAGATGCACAGGAAGAAATAGCTGAGAGAGATCTGTCCCAGGAGATCAGAAGAGACGAGGAGAAGGAGAAAGAAAGTAGGAAATCCTTCATGATTATAATTAGCTTGCTAGAACTCAAGCCAGCAGCAGTGAAAAAAATAGCCTCAGGTTTTGTTTGCTTTTTGGCAAAGCCATCCAATGAGCCTAAATCCTCCTCAGAAACTTCCTGGCAGGTAAGATCTTTTTGGGGAAAACCTTCTGGGCCTGACACATCTTCTTGTTTTCCACCAAAGAAGAATACAAAGATCACCAGGATTCCTCTGGTAGGATTTAGAGCATTTTATGCAACTTTAAATAAACTAAAAATAACGTCCAGGATCTTAAAATAAAATGCTGGTCATCATTTTTCTTGTAAAATAATGAAGCCAACTTAGGCATCCTGGCCATTGACTGAAAATATAATTCCAAGTACTTATTGTATCCATGGAAAATCCAATTCAAATTGCAGCATGTTTTCCTCCAACATAATTTGCCATAAATATCTGTGTGTCTGTATCTAGATAACATCTGCAATCTAATCTAAGAAAAAAATATACAAATCAATAGATAGGATGTGTAATTGCAAAAGGCTTATTATTTCATGTGCTCTTTCGGGATCCTTGAGAAATGATGGCACAGAACCAAACATTGCAAGGTCTGGTAGAGACAGTGCACTAAAGTCTTCCCATCTTCCATGCAGCAATTTACAACTTTAGCTGCCAAAGAACACTGGCACATGACACAGCATGTATCACTTAGGCAAAGCACCACCCACACAGTTTGGAAAACAGGGTAAGGAAAGGTGTCATGAGAGTTAGAATATGAGCAGTGTTTGATTATTATAAAAATAACTCTGCCTTCTATTTATAAAGTGCCTTGTTCCTCCTGAGCTCAATAGTACAGCCATATCTTATTGTGAATTCTATTAATACATTAGGTTCAAAGTCATCTTTCATGCATAGATCATTACAGGTGCTCATTCCCACACAGCCCTTGTGTAGAGCTACCTAAAATTAATCTTGTTTCAGATGCAGAGGCTCTGGGTCTGAAACGCTATGGTCATGCAATGCCACTATCCACTGAAGAAATTAAAATTAGATTCCAGTTTTCTATCATATCAAAACCCTGCAATTCTCCCTCTGCAAGTTCAGGATAGGAAGCAGATGGCCCCACAGCTCTGACTCCAGTGACCACACCTGTCAGTAGAAAATCTGTCCCACCATGTTATCCACATCAGATAAGGGACCAGCAAGAGGAAGAAGCACAGGGACATAGTAAGAAGTGGTCTTAGCATACTAGTGGGCATGTTTCTGAATCTCTGTGAGCCATATTTACTCCTAAAGTGAGTGCAGAAATGCCTACTTCAAAACATCCTATTGTTATTAGGTGCTGTCATGCCGGTGTCTGAATCATAGCAACCCTACGTACAATAGCAGAAACAGTATTGTCAGTGCTTCTCTGCTATTCATAGAATTTTCAATGGCTGATTGCTTCTGGGGAGTGGGTTGCCAGGTCCTTCTCCCAAGCCTACAGCACCTGGTGCTCCCAGGCAGTCTTCCATCCAAGTACTAACCAGGCCAGACTTTGCTTAACTTCTGAGATCTGACAGGATCGGACACCACAGTGATATGGCTGTAGGCCAAAAGGTCATAAGGATGATACAAGATAGATGGCATTCAGTCAGTACAGCACTTACTGTTACAAAGAGAGGGACAGAGAGACTTTGGGCAATAATGAGAAATATTTCAATTCACTTTTTCTCCCCCAATACTAGGGAGTCGAACACAAGGCCTCACACATACTTTTCAAGTGCTCTACCACTGAGTTGCACCTCTAGTCTTTCTCTTTTAATCTTGAGACAAGGTCTTGCTAAGTCACATAGGCTGCCTCTTTCCTCGAACTGTTGATTCTCCTGCCTCTGCCTCCCAAGTAACCGGGATTACAGGCATAAGCCACTGTGCCAAGCTTTAAATTCATATCTTGCTGGTTGTTAGGTGCCACTGAGTTGGGTCTGACTCACAGCAAACCTTACAGGGTTTTCAATGGCCTATTTATTTATTTATTTATTTAGGATTGTTTCTGCAGTGGGCTGCCATGTCCTTCTACCATTTCCGAGGTGCTGGGGAACAAATCGAAGGCCTCAGAGAGCACAGAACAGACTGTACCAACTGAGCTAAAACTCCGACAACTTTAAGCCATGGAGATGAAGCAGTGAATGAGAGGTTCCATCACTACCACCATTCAAGTTTTCAAAGGAAACTCTTCAAATTTACATTTTACTTTTCCTTACTAGTTCGCCCTGTTCATCAGAAAACACACCTTCCCTCCCTCTCTCTCTCCATCCCTATCTCTCCCTCTATGTCTGTCTCTCTTTCTTCCTCTCTCTTGCTCTCTCTCCCTCTCCCTCTTTTCTCTCTCCCCCTCTCTTTTGAGACAAAGTCTCACTATGTAGTCAAGGCTGGTCTTCAACTCATGATCCTCCTGCCTCAGCCTCCCAAGTGCTGGGATTACAAGCAGATGGCACCATTGCTGGAGCATTTTCTCTTTTAACAAGAACACAGCTTGGAATTTGATGTCCTGGGTGCCTCCCATTTTTCAGCCTCATCTGAAGTCCATCCCCAAAGGCACAGTGCACTCAGTCCATCACTTGTCTTCACCCTGTAACACGCTCCCTCACGCTTCTGAGAGTTGATGGGCGCCATTCCTCCTTCATGGAATGCCCTCCATGTCTGCATTTACTAGAACAACTCACACTGGTCCTTCCCCACCCAGCACTTCTCCAGCACAGGCCTGGAAGCCAAGGTGGCAGAAAAACCTTCCTTCCTTGGTTTTTATTATGGAAAACAAAGAAAGATCACGGACAGGCTGATCCTAGAAGTTGGTGAAGAAGGGGAGAGATGTAGAGACGTGGAGAAGACTCTCCCAGTGTCTGAACTGGAGGCTTTGAGGATGAGTGAAGAGCAGGGCGCCTGCCTTCCACCCCAGAGAGCTGGCCTGGGTGCAGCTGCTGCGCCATCTACCTGAAGAGTCAACAAGGACATTCCCACTGTCACTAGAGCATTCTCAGGAACACCCAGCTCCCCTGCTGGCCTGGACCTCAAGCCCATCTGCACTGCCCAGTGGGACCTGAAGGCCAGGGAGGTACGGCAAGTTCTGGAATAAGAAGAAGGAGCTCCTTGTGGGATCACCTCACAAGCCTGAACAAACTCAGTCTGCTGTTAGGAAACAATACAACATTTAGTGCTCAACTGCATTTTGAGGTGACATTGCATCTCTTCTCATATTCTGTCTCTACCATACCCTTCACAGTAAATATTAATCAGTGAGTAAGGATTCATTTTGCATGGCTTTCCTACTAAACATCCACAGGAGTCTGTGTAAATGGTCACAGCATTCATATAAGCAAGTGTGGTTGATACGCTTAACCCAAGAAGCAGGTCACAGGAACGGTCACTCATGGCTACCTGAAATAAGTCCATCCCTGCATAAATAGAGCCTGCAGCCATAGCCCTGTGGCATCCGATCCTGTCAGATCTCGGAAGCTAAGCAGGGTCGGGACTGGTTGGTACCTGGATGGGAGACCGCCTGGGAACACCAGAAGCTGTACGCTTGGGAGAAGGACCTGGCAACCCCCCCCTAAAAAATCAATCTGCCATTGAAAACCCTATGAACAGCAGGGAAGTACTGACAATAGTGTTTCCCCTGTTGTACAGAGGGTCGCTATGAGTAGGATACCGACTCGATGGCACCTACCAACAACAACTGCATAAATGGTGCTTGTCCTGTGGTTTAAGACAGAGCCCTCAATTTGTTCTCCTTTCTAAATTCCATTCATTTAACAGCCTGAGCTCTTCTTTTATCAAGCCCAGGCATACCTTCCTCCCTCCCTTCTCCCTCAGCAATGAAGACAGCCCTGAGGATGGGACGATGGCAGAGCCAGAGCCAGAAAGAGTGAAACTGGAAGAAGTAGGTGCCTTAAACCAAATCCCTGCCTCCAGCTCTGAGTGGCAGCTTTTAAGACAGAACACCAACTTTACCAAATCTGCCTCTGCTCCACCTCCCATGTACTCATGGCATTGCTGAGTAATATTTCAAAAAGCTGTGAGATCCGTGACAGTTCCAAGCGCAAGCCACCATGATGTTAAGTATTAATAGTGCATTTGTTAAAGTCATTTATATCCCCTTTCATATTTTATTCTTCTTTTTTCCTTTCTGTTATTATGCTCATGATTCTTTTTTAAGGCCAGACATTATATTATAAAAAATGAGATGCAACAGAAAGGAGTCTTTTATGCAAATGCTAAGGGATGCACAAGAGTAAATGAAAACAATCCATAATACATACAGTTCTAAATCAGCTGGTGTTTAATAAAAAACAAAGTTTAGACAAATGCTCCCCACAAATCACTTCTGGGTTTATTTAGCATTCTTTCCCTTCACAACATAAGAGCTCTTAGTTAAGCTAAGGCAATAGCTTGGTAAAGCGTTGACGATGACGCCCCTGTGTGTTACATTTGTCCTCTCCTCTGACTTTTTAACTTTCTGGGTTTCTATGGTTTCGGCCCACCCGGACAAGACTTTGTGCATGCAAATGGGTATATGCGTATGTGTGGATGCACCAAAAATTAACTTTTCATGTAACATAAATCTGTATCCATACTTCTGCACAGTAACTCCAGTTATCACCTTCATTACCCACTGGCTAAGGACCAGGACTTCAGAGAGGCCTGAATCACTGATTTTTCTCATACTTGTCTATCAATAAATACAATGAACACTCACTTGCCACATATCCCCAGTTCAAACACTGCCCATCACCACCGTCCCTTCCACCGTGGGTCATGGTAGTAGCCTCTCACTGCTCGATGACTGTGAAATGATCTCTCTCCTCTGCTCTTTCTCCTCCACCACTCACACCACCTAAAGTAGAGAGAGGCATGTATAGAAAACAGGCATTACAGAAGACTTTATTCTTGGTCTCTTATTATACACATAGTTCTTTTTGTTAAGGTCAAACATTATATTATAAAAAATGAGATGGGAGCCAGGTGCAGTGGCATAGGCCTGTAATCCCAGCAGCTCAGGAGGCAGAGGCAGGGGGATTGCAAGTTCGAGACAAGAGGCAGTCTGTAATTTAGCGAGACTCTGTCTCAAAAACTAATAAAATGGGCTGGGCATGCAGCTCAGTGGTCCAGCACTTACAAAGCATGCAAGCATGAGGCCCTGGGTTCAAACCCCAGTACCACAAAAAAAAAAAAAAAAAAAAAGACAGAGAGATGGTACAGAAGAGTCTTAAAATTTAGCTGCTACCAACTAGCATCCAGAAGAGGTCAGATAAGTGACAAAATTACAACTCTATCAGAACACATCATGGGAAAAGGATGTGGCAATCCACTCCCGAGGCAATTCAGAAACAATCAGCCGTTGCAAACCCTGTGAAGGTCACTATGAGATAGATCTGGCTCCACAGCACCTAACAACAACAGAACCCTTCAGATTGCTGAGGTCTCAGAACAACCAAATGAACCGCACTCCATGGAGAACCTTACTCCACTCCCCCAGCCAAGGAGAGAACTGGAGGGAAATGGGGTTGTCCTATAAGCAGGAAGAAGAAATAAATTAAAATGTAAATGAATGCATCATGGCCTCGTGTGGACTAGCATGTCAGTATCACATCCCTGAGAGCTGCAGACATGTGCAAATGTGTCTCCACATTCAAACTATTTCTCTGCTGACACTGATTGGGTCGATTAAGATTGGAGGCAGGGAGCCGGGCGCATGCCTGTAATCCCAGCAGCTCAGGAGGCGGAGGCAGAAGGATCTCAAGTTCGAGACCAGAGGTAGTCTGCATAATTTAGTGAGACCCTTTCTCAAAAAGTAAAAACATGGGCTGAGGGTGCAGCTCAGTCACTAGCAAAGCATGCAAGCACGAGGCTCTGGGTTCAACCCCCAGTACCACAAAATCAAAAACAACACAAAACAAAACAAAACAGAAAGATTGGAGGCAGGGTAGGAAGCTGGAGTGAACATCCCCAAACCATACTGACCTTCAGGAAGAGACAGACTGCCACTGCTGATGAGGCACAAAGCCTCATGTCCCATGTTCCTGCTCAGACACTGCCATCATATGGAGCAAATAGCATGGATCCAGAGAGAGAAGGGCAACACCACCATCATCTTCAGTTAGGTGCAGGCTCATCATTATTGGAGGAACATACAAAAGGAAAAACACCTACCCTAGCAGGGAGGATGCTGAATTGTTCTGAGCCCAGAATCTTATTCCCATATATAACACAGAAAGTTCCTACCACTGGGGGCAAGGTAAGAACTCTCCCACACAAGACCTTGTGGTTGCTGTTATTAGGTACCGTTGGGCTGAGTCTGACTCATAGTGACCCTATGTACAATAGAGTGAAACATTTCCAACATGTTCCTGCCCAGCACTCTGTCAGTGCTTCCCTGCTATTCATAGGGGTTTCAATAGCTGATTGGGCATTTTTTGAGTTTTTTTTTTTTTTTTTTTTTTTTTTTTTTTTTTTTTTGGTGGGGGTAGGTGTCCTCTCAAGCCTACAGCACCTGGTGTTCCCAGTCTCCCATCCAAGTACTAACCAGGCCTGACCCTGCTTAGCTTCTGAGATCAGATGGGATCAGACACCATAGTGGTACAAATGTTGTTGTTGTTGTTGTTGTTGTTGTTGTTAGGTGCCATCAAGTCAGTATCCAACTCATAGCAACCCTGCATACAATAGGCGAAACACTATTTTCAGTGCTTTTCTGCTGTTCATAGGGTTTTCAATGGCGGACTGATTTTTGGGAGTGGCTTGCCAGGTCCTTCTCCCAATCTATCCAAATAAACCCCCTTTAACTGACAATATTAGCCTACCAAGCCAATGAACTGAGCAAAATTGTATGCAGTTGGAGGAAGGCAAAGGGGATCTATCTACCCTCTGTGTGGTACAGGTATACATTTAACTGAAATCTGAGAGTGGAGGACACACACAGAGAAAAGTCTTCCTATGTTCCAACTTTCACTTTAAGAAAAAAGTATTGGGAAAGGAGTTCACAGTCTCTAATACACTGAGAGTAATCATAGTAACAAGAAACAAACTTCACTCAACTCCTAAGTTGACAGTATCTCCTACACTAAGTGCCTAAGAAGAAGCATGCCAATTTCTAGGTAGAAATACTGTTTACTTCATTCAGTCTTACCTACTCTGTATGAGACGCCAGTTACACAGTAAAATAGTCTGAAATATCCAAAGAGTCCAGAGAAAACTATTTTAAAGAGACAAGATAATCAACACAATAAGACCAGGTATGGAAACACCTATGATTAATATGTTAAAGGATTTAGTGTGAAAATGAATAATATGCATGGAAAAGTGGGAAATTACAACAAAGCAATGGAAATTATAAAAACAAGTCTAGTGAACATGCTATAAATGATAATACTTAAGAAAGTTATATCAGAGAGAAACTATTTAGTGGGCTCATGAGCCAAGAAAAGATTCAGTGAACTTGAGGTTATCAACAGAAAGCCCTCAAAAACACAAACAGGGGAATATATGAGAGCATCCAAAACATATATGAAAATATCAACTCATGTAAAGTATATGTAACTATAAGCCTATAAATAGAAAAGAAGAAAAATTAGAACTGAAGAAATCTGTAAAGGGATTTAAAAAATAAAAATTGCCCAAAACAATAAAAGATATAAAAATCCAAGAAATTCAGAAAATCTCCAAATAGAAAAAAATCAAACAAATAAATACCAATATCAAGAAGTGTTACCCAAATTGCTGAAAATCAAAGATAAAGTCTTGAAGGAAGCCAGTGGAAAAAAGATACATTATATACAAAGAAAAAAAAAGAATTACACTAGATTTCCCAGTATAAATAACACAAGCTAGCAGACAATTGTGGTGACATCTTTAATTTTCGTGAAAGAAAAAATAAAAGTTATCCAACAATTTTATATCTAGCCAAAAATACATTTCAAAACTTGATATGAAATACTTTTTTCAAAAAATAAACAAAAAAAAAAGCTGAAAGATTTTATGGTCAGCAAATCTGAGCTAGAGAAAATGTTACAGGGCCTTATTTGCAAAAAAAGAAATATTTTGGACAGAAACTTGAATCTGTATTAAATATACATGAATATTGAAGTGCTCAAAATAAAGATAAATATAAAAAGATTTTTTAAATTATGGTGGCTCTAAAGGCTGATTACCTCAGTGAAAAACAGCAACTATTTGGGAGCCTATAGCAAATGTAAAAGTATAACATATAGCAATACCCAAAACTAGAGAGGGAAGAATATGAATTATATTGTTGCAAACTTCTTTTACCCTCAGTGAGGTAATATAATATTATTTGAAGGCAGACTGTGGTAAATTCATAATGTTTATTGTAAATTTGGGGGGAAATATTGAAGAAAATAAGAAAAAACAAGTATAATAAGCAAAGGAATCATAAAAATGTAGATGGTTTTTATTTTGCACTTCATGATATGCATAAATTTCAGTCATCATAGTTTTAACCCCAAATTTCAGGCTCATTGGTTTAGCTGACTCTTTAAAACATGTCAAAGTTCACAAAGTCTTCCCTTCCAGCTTGTAAATCCACAAATCACTACCTAAATAACACACGTGCATCAGTGGTAATCAGTGATTCATTAGGATCATTTCTTTCAGCATCTCACAGGATGTGGTCACTACACATCTGTTATGCAGATCCTGCAGAGAGCAGAGTGCAGAGCTCTGTCATTTGTCAGTTACCTGGATGACCCTACATGACATCTTGAAAAATGGATAACCAAGAAAGTACTGGCCAACACAGATGAAAATGCAGCAAGAATCAAAATGTGATGATGCAAGCCTGGCATGGTGGCTCATGCCCATCATCCCAGAGACTCAGAAGTCTGAGGCAGGAGGTTTGCGAGTTCAAGAGTAGAGGCAGCCTGTGTAAGTTAGTGTGACCCTGTCTCAAAATAAAAAACTAGAAAATGGGCTAGGGGTGCAGCTCAGTGGTAGAACATTTGCAAAGTATGTGCAAGGCCCTGGATTTTACTCCCAAGTATGGCCAAAAAAAAAAAATACATACATACATACATACATACATACATACATGCAGTTGTAACCCTGTGGCATCTGATCCTGTCAGATCTCAGAAGCTAAGTACTAAGCAGGGTCGGGCCTGGTTAGTGCTTGGATGGGAGACCACCTAGGAAAACCAGGTGCTGTAGGCTTGGAAGACGGACCTGGCAACCCACTCCCAAAAATCAATCAGCCATTGAAAACCCTATGAACAGCGGAGAAGGAATGACAATAGTGTTTCGCCTATTGTATATAGGGTCGCTATGAGTTAGATACCAACTCAATGGCACTTAACAACAACAACATATATGTGTGTGTGTGTGTGTACTTTTATATATATATACATTTATATATATGCATTTACATATACATTCATATACATTATATATGTGTGTATGTGTATATATATGTGTGTGTGTATATATATATACATATATATATGTCTATTTAATTTAAATTACATAAATGAAGTAACAGAGCAAAGCAGTTGGCCATGACACAGAAGCTGCCATCATGCGAGAGACTCCAGAAACACAGCAAGAAGGACAAATTTATTGACATCCACAAGGAAAGCATTGTGGGGAAGAAGAGGAAGATGTTGCAGGGGAGGTGACAATAACAAAAAACTTCACTTTAAAGGAACTCTTAGGACGTCTCTAGGCATCACAAGCATAAAAGACAAAATCTTACAAGCTGATCTTAACTTAGAAAAGTGACAATTTACCAAGACATAGAAAAGATGCTCACCGCCTAAGTTGTCCTGTAAGCCAATGGCAATCTCCATTCAAACTACTCATAAGTATTTTTTAAAAATCAAGCCCTGAAATGCATGTCAGAATGAAACACATTAAGTTGTAGATTGAAAATTTCCAATAAAAAAATCAAGCCCTTAGTTCTCAACATTCCTAATGTTTAAAATTATAAGAAATATTAGTTTTTCTATTTTTAATTCTTCTACACATGCATAACAGGAGTTTTTAATATTTTGAAAAGAACTAAAGTTCATGAAACAATTGTAGATTATCCCACTTTTTAAGATCATTTTGCACACTCAGCACCCACGGTCATTTTTATATCACCACCTTCGATGTAAAGCAGAGACTGCTTTTAATCAATGGATCTCAAAGCAGGCAGACAAATAAGCAAAAGGACCAAGAAATAAATGGGAGAATATTTTTTAAATAGCTAGGTGATGGATTTCAAGCCAACTGCATAAGTAATTTCATTAAATGTCAGAATTCTAACATCTTAATTAAAAGGCAGATATCAATTATAAACGAATAGATCATTTTGGATTTAACAAGCAAAGCCAAATAATATACTGTTTTTTAAAAAACATGTGTTACATATAAAATACACATGGAATAGAGCAAGAGGACAGAAAGGTGACTGTCTTGAGAACATTCACAGAAGGAACTTAGATTTGGCTGTATAGTCTCAGGCAAAATAGCTGTCATAGCATGAACTATCATGGAGGGTGAAAAGAGATATTATACATTGAGGAAGGAGTTAACTCACCAAAAAGAAAAAAAACAATCATAAATGTGTATGCACTTAACATTAGGGCTTTAAAATATGTGAATCAAAATCTGACACTTTGCACCAAATGTTCTCTTATAGAGATACACAGATGAAGTAAACAAAATACTATGGCCACATTGTTGTTGTTGTTGTTAGGTGCTGTATTATAGCTATAAAAGACCTAAGGGCTAGCATGACCAAACTGACATTTATAGAACACTCCATCAAACATGCATATGCTTTCCAAGTACATACCAAACACACATACTGCTTCCAAGTGCGTATGAAATGTTCATGAAGATAAATTGCATTCCATGCCATAAAACAAGGCTCAGCAAATTCAAAATAACTTCAATCACACAAACTATGTTATCTGACTATAGAACATTACAGTTTCATTAATAGAGAAGTATCTAGTTAATTTCCCAAAATTTGGACCTTAAACACACACTTCTAAATAACCCAGGGTCAAATAAAAAGTTATAAGGGATATAAGGAAATACTTCGAGTCAAAGGAAAATGACCAGAGAACATATTAAAATGTGTGGGATACAGCTACAGCAGTACGTAAAAGAAAAATTTATAGAATGGTTATATTAAAGAGAGGTCTCACATCCATGATCTAAACTTTCACTTTATGAAACTAGCAAAAAAAAAGCAATGAATTGTGCCTATAGCAAGCAACAAGGAAGGAAATAAAATAAGATCAGAAGTCAACAAAATTGAAAAAGGAGAAAAAATGGAAAGAAACCAATTAAAATAAAAACTAGTGTTTGCAAAGCTCAATAAAGTTGGTAATCACGTAGCCCAGTGGTCAACAAACTACAGTCCATTGGTAAAATCTAGTCTACTGTGTGTTTTTGTAAACAAAATTCCATCAGAACCCGGCTATACCCATGTGTTTATCATATTTTCCAAGACTGCTTTTCCACTACAAGAAAGCAAAGTATCAGAGAGAGAGACTAATGGCATGAATATACAATTTTTTTTTCAGTACTGGGATTGAACCTAGGGCCATGTGCGTGCTAAGCAAATGCTCTACCATTGAGCAACACCGGCAACCCTTTTTATTTTTGAGAAAGGGTCTTGCTAAGTTGGGCAGGCTTCTTCTGGCCTCAAACTTGCAATCCTCCTTCCTCAGCCTGCAGAGCTGCTGAAATTGCAAGTATGCAGCACCCACACTGTGCTCAAAAATATGGTACAGACCATTATAAGAAAAATTGCCAAATTCTATCCTACTCAGGCTCAGATGATGAAGAAACAAAACAGAATAAACAGATTTTCAGGATCAGAAATTTTGATATAGGGAATTTCACTATATGTTCTATGTTGTTGTTGTTGTTGTTAGGTGCTGTTGAATCATGTCTGGCTCATAGCGACCCTCACAGGGTTTTCAATGGATGGTTGTTTTGGGATTGCCTCGGGAGTGGATTGCCACATCCTTCTCCCATTTTTGCGGTGCTGGGAATCAAACTTAGGACCTCAGAGACTGCAGCGCAGCACTCTACCAACTGAGCTAAATCCCAGCCCATATGTTCTGTAGATAGTATATATTCTATAGACCACTCAGCAAGACTCTGTCTCAAAATAAAAAAACAAAAAAGGGGATGGAGTGCATCTCAGTGGTAGAGCCCTTGCCTAGCATGCATGAGGCCCTGGGTTCAACCACAAAATATTGAAAAAAAATTGTATATGCATATCTTTAGTCTTTATCTCAAATACTCTATAGGCATCAACATGTAATAAAGATATATAATAAAAAGCTTTATAGCAAAAGTTTGACAAATTAGGTGAAATAAACAATTTTCTTGAAAGACATGAACTACCAAAACTCCCTATGAGGAAATGAATAACTTGACTAGTTATATGTCTATTAAGTAAATTGAAACTGTGGCTAAAATCTTTCCCACAAAGAAATTTTCAGTCCCAGATGGCTTCACTGGGGAATTGTATTGAATATTTAAGGAAGAAATAACACCATTTCTACATAAGCTTTTCCAGAAAATTGGAAAGGAAGAAACATTTCCAAACACATTTTATAATGCCAGGATTATGCTAAGATTAAAATAAAGACATCACACGATAAGAAATCTACAGAGGATTATCCCTCATGATCATGGGAAAAATATTCTCAACAAAATATCAGGAAATTGAGTCCAGCAAGACACAAAGAAGATAATGTATTATGACCAAGGGCATTTATCCCAGGAATGGAAATACGGTTCAATATTAGAAACTCAATCAGTATAATTCAAAATATTAATAAAGAAGAAAAACCATGTGATCTATTAAAAATGCAGAAAACGCCTTTAACCAAATTTGACATCTATTAATGATAAATTACTCTCGGCAAACTCAGAGTGGAAGACAAGCTCCTCGGGGTGATAAAGTTCATTTACAAAACACCTACAGCAAATAGCATACTTAATGATGAAAGACTGGCTTTTCCCCTGTAGACGAAGAAAAAGGCAAAGATATCTGTTGTCACCAATCCTATTCAACTCGTAATTAGATGTCATAATTACTATAACAGGATGGGATTCAGGGTGGAGAAGTGTACATAGATTTTAAAGGAAGAACTAAAACTGTCTGTGTTTGCAGACTAATGATTATCTAAGTAGAAAATCCCAAAGAATCTACAAATAAACTTCTAATACAAATAAGTGAATTCAACAAGATTATAGGATAAAAGGTCAACAGTAAAAATCAATTATATTTCTATATCCTAGCAATGAATAATTAGAAATTAACTTCTTTAATTAATAAATGTTGGTGGGGTACGGAGTAGTAAGTCTTTTGCTATATCCATTATGCCACCATTATGTCACTGAGAAACTAATTTTTAAAAGTACCTTTTACAAAGTTACTAAAAGCATGACATAGTTGGGTGTAAATCTAAGAAAAAATAATACATATAAACATTATGTTGAAAACTATAAAATTGGGCATAAATCTAAGAAAAATGATACATATAAATATTATGTTGAAAACTATAAAACACAGAGGAAAGAAATCAAAGAAAGCCTAAGTAAATGGTGAGATGCTGTTTTCATCGATCAGAAGACTCAATGTTGTTAAAAGGTCAATTCTCCTGAAACTGATCTATAGATTCAAGTAATTCCAATCGAAATCCCAGCAAGCCATTTTGTTAAAATGTGCAGACTAATTTTAAAACTTACATGGATTGACAAAGTAACTGTAACAGCAAAAAAAAAAAAAAAATCATGAAAATGATAAACAGTCTGAAGACTTCAACACACACGACATGGTTTCTAGTCTTACAGGATAGCTTCAGTAATCAAGACTGTGATACTGGAGATCTACAGAGCAATGCAGGAGTACAGAACCCAGAAACAGACCCAAACAAACTTGGTGAACTGATTTTGCAAAGGATGCAAGAGCAAATCAATGGAGAAAGTACAGTCATTTGAACAAATGGCACCAGTACAATTAGACATGTTCAAGAGACAGAGCGCGAGCGAGCTTACATTAAAATTATAACACTTCTAATAGAAACCATAAGAGCAAATTTTTGTAGCCTTCACTTATACAAAGATTTCTTAACTAGGATACCAAAAGAATGAGCCACAAAAGAAAATATTGATAAGGTGGACTTCATCAAAACTATACACATCTGTTCTTCAAAAGATACTAGTAAGAAAATAAAAAGATCAGCCTCATACTGAGAGAAAACATTCACAAATCACGTTTGATAAGAGATTGGTATCCAGAATATATAAAGAACTATCAAAACCCAACAATAAAAAAACAAATCTGTGTTTTTTAAAGTGGGGGAAAGACCTGAATAGACATATCACTAAAAGAGATATGTAGATGAGGTAGCAAATGAATACATGAAAAGACTCTTGAGATTAGTATTCATTGGGAAAATGCAAATTAAACTCAAAATGATGTACCACTGCACACCTTTAGGATAAATATAATAATAATAATAATAATAATTATTATTATTATTATTATTATCCCCTAATTAATTATCCCCTATTATAATTATCCCCTAATTATATAATTATCCCCTAATTAATTATCAAGTGCAGTGCTTTGGTGTATCCAAAGCAGGGAGGTTGAAGAACTCATCAATATTTGTTGAGGAAGATCACCCTGGTTGATGCTCAGGGGAGGGAGGTGAGCTATGGAATGGAAGGGGGAGCCACAGAGGTGGCCATTTGTCTCTGTGAGTGAGACAATGGTGCCATAGATTAAGGTGGAGACAGAAAGAGAGGGTGTTGTTTACACCTGCGCTGGACTTGCCAGTGGAGGATTTGTGGTGGAAGGATGCGTGAAGAGAGGGTAAGAAAAGAACTGGGGTAAAAGGTGAAGCGTTTATGCTGCATTAACTCGATTTTGGTGATGGGATCACAGATGTCTGCACAGGTCCCAAACCATCAAATGACACACATTAAATATGCGTAATTCTTTGTCTATCGATTATACAGCAATACATCTTTTTTATAAAAAATAAAAGGAACCATGGGTGACTCCTAGGTTTTCAGCCTCATCAGTCAGATGGAATTTGGTGCCATTTGCTAAAAGAGGGAAATAATGGGCTGGAGAAAGACTGGAGGAGAAAATCAATAACTTGAAAGAATTATAATAGCAATACTCCTTGTTTTTTGTTTTCTTTGCAGTCCTAGGAGTTGAGTCCAGGGCCTTGCACAGGCTAGGTAAGCACTCTACCACTGCACCTAGGGGTGCAGATCAGTGGTAGAGTGCTTGCTTCTCTTTCCATTTAATTTTATTTTTGAGACAGAGTCTCACTAACTGGCCCAGGCTGGCCTCGAACATTCTGTCCTCCCTCCTCAGCCTGCTGAGTAGCTGGGGTTACAGGCACGAGTTTCCACACCTCACTGGCACTCCTCATTTTTTAACACTGAGAATGCACCCCCCTGCAAAAGAAATTGAGCTTCGGGAGAAAATACTCTACCCGTTACATATAAGTTTGACTTTTGTCTCATTGCTCTAAAGAACCAGAACAACAACAAAAAATACACACTTTGTATAGTTGTCATTAAGTCATCAAATTGGTAAATGTATTGAGACTTTCCCTGTGCCTGGTGCAGAGCTGGCACTATGAGGCACACAAGAATTATAAGCTCCAATTCCTGCTTTTAAACAGTATATGACCTAATTAAAGGAGGAAGTTAAAAATTCATGAGAAGTACTAGAGGACTGAAAAATAAAACTGATTTAAAACGAATGCATTTAGCTGGGAGTTGTGGCCCACGCCTGTAATCCCCATTACTCAGAAGGCCGAGGCAGGAGGATCATTAGTTAGTTGAAGGCCAGAGGCAGCCTGCACAATTTGAAAAGACCCCATCTCAAAATAAAATGTATAAAAGGGGGCTTGGAGTGCAGCTCAGCAGTCAGGCATTTGCCTAGCATGTGGGAGGCCCTGGGTCCAACTTTTCAGCACTACAAATAACAGCAACAACAACAGCAAATTTAGCAAACTATCAAAAATGCCCAGTGGCTGTGTGTGCAGATTATCAAACAGGAGAGTCAGACACAGAACCAACTTCAGAAAACAGGCAAACTCTGTGCGGTGGGGGAGTCTTAGAAGGTGTCTTGATGGGAGGAGGGCTTGGTTTGAATGCAGATCCACATAAAACAGTTCTTCACCCTGTCTAAGGAGAAAGTTCCTCATTTTCTTGGAGAAATAGAGCTGTAAGTAGCAATAACCAAAACAAGCTTCAAAACAAAACAAAACAGAACAAAAGGCAAAGATCCCCTAAACAACAGCTCTGCAGAATTTTCTAGCCATAGCTTGCTATTAAAAGTAGAAAAATTAACATCATTCCATCCGGGCATTCCGCCCTCAGGAACTCCCTTTATGGACAGAACAGAATCCACCATTGCCTCTGACCTCTGATTTCTGAAGTCCATAAAGAACACGAAGAACACTGACTGACATCATGTTAACAAGTCAGAACCTTTTGTACCAAAACCCATGTGTCACTAAACCTTGTTTTGGATAAACAACTTTTGGTCCACCAGCCAGGGTAGATAAAGATCAAAATGACATTCACCATGGATGCCTCTTCATACAAGTATATTTTGGTTTTCCCTATCTCTGAGCTGTACAGATCTGACACAGCTTAACTGTGTATCAGGGTTTTTTAAATTTAATTTCCCCAAAGCAAATGTAAAAGCTTTTTGAGGTTAGAACTGCCTGTTTGCAACAATAGCTTGCTTCCATCTGTCCAGCATTAAACAGACACCCAAGTGACCACCTTGTAATACAAGGTTCTGGGAAAAGCTCCAGCCTATCCTGGGAGGTGGACAGAAGTGCACGTTCATCCTCATGGCTGACAAATTGCACAGTACTGTCCAAGGCCAAGTGAGACCATGCTGCTGAAGGGCAGAGCTCGCCTACTTGTGAGAAAGGACACCAAGTCTCGGTGTGAGTCCTGGTCTCATGGTCGATGACCCTGGTCATGAATTGATTCTACAGTGAAAAAAGCAAATGGCTATAAGAAAGAGAATGTAAGATAGCAGTGATCAAAAAATATCATTGTGTCTTAACTCCTTCTCTGGGGGAGCCCTTCTCATCACAGATGCGATGCTGCATGGCTCTCCCTGCCACCTTCTAGAGTAGGGTGAATGCATTACCTCAAATTCTTCCTCAGCATGGCCGATTTCCACGAGGCAAAGAAACAAAGAGCAGAGAGAGAAAGAAAAGGAGAACAGAGGGCAAACAGCTTTCAAATCACATAAAAGAAAGGTCACTGCTTGGATGAAAGAAGAAAGGGAAGGGAGGGGAGATGAGGAAGGGAGGGGGAGATGGGGAAAGGAGGGGAAGGAAGGTGAGAGGCGGAGAGGGGAGGGGAAGGAAGAGAAAGGAAAGGAAAGGAAAGGAAAGAAAAAGGAAAAGAAAAAGAAAAAAGAAAGGAAAAAGAACAGAAAAAGAAAAGACAAGAAAAAAGGAAAAAGAGAAGAGAAAAGAAAAATGACTAGACAGCATCCAAAGCCTTCTGAGAAACAGTTGATGAAGGAATCTCAACTTTGATCTTCTGGGAGGGTAGACAGCCTGCACGCAGGCTGCCAGAATGTTCTGGGCTCCTGTGGACTTAGGGGCATTTCATGCACAGGCTGCCAGAATGTCCTGGGGTCACGCAGACTTGGGAGCATTGCACACCGGCTAGCAGAATGTTCCAAGAGGCTGAAGAAACTAAAGTCAATTCTTAGTGAGAAGTGATGGAACCTAACCTGCCCCTTCGCACGGCAGTCACAGATCCTCTGCCTGGCCAGTACCTACGCCCTGGATGTCACGTGGCAGGCTGGTCCCTACCATGCTCAGCCTTCAGGTTTAATGCAATTTCCTCAGGCAGGGCTTTCTGGCTGGCCAGCACAAGGCAGCCTCCTCCTCTCTCTGCTTCCACAGCACTGACGACAGAAACCATGCTATGTGTTCCAAACACACGGAGCTGGAGAGAAGAAATCGGCTGCAATGAGGCCATGAGCTAACTAAGTTATTAGTCTCTATGAGAAGCAGCCACCACCGCGTGTCCTGGGACAACAAATGAATGAGGTGTTACAGTAAGGGAAGCCAGGACCTCCGGAGGAGCCTGCCTCCCCTTCCACAGCCCGGGCTGGAACCTGGAGTGGGGACCAGACGCATGGGGCATGTGGCGCACGGTGGGACAAGGCAGTGAGGTTCCATGCAGTTCCTATGTTACATTTGCTGTATATGATGCTATTTAACATCTTAAAAAACATTTCTGACTTGGAAGAGACCGCCCATCCCTGGCCAAATGGACAGCATACCCTTCCAAATGCAAAGCCCCTGTCTGGAGCCACACCTCCTCCATGCAGCCTCCACCCTCTAGAAGCCAATAATCCTCTGCCTTAATCACTCAGGGCGAGGTAATAGGCAACTTGTTCTTATTACGTGCTGTGAATCGGGTGTGATTCATAGCAACCCAACATACAACAGAATGAAACACTCCCTGCCCGACACTGTCATGCCTGGAACTATGTCAGTGCTTCACCACTATTCCTAGGGTTTTCGATGGCTGATTGTTTAGGGAGTAGGCTGCCAGGTCCTTCTCCCTAACCTGCAGCACCTGGTGTTCCCAAGCAGTCTCCCATCCAAGGACTAACCAGGCCTCTCCTGGACCGTTCTCTCTACCCTGCCCTTCCAGTGGACCTAACCAACATTCCCCTAACCCCCCACTCCGCCACACCTTCTTCCCCCTGGCCACTCCGAGCCCCGCCCCACAGGGCCCTGCGTGGTGCACCCTGCCTCCTGCATCCAGCACCTGTGAGTAGAGTAAACCCTGTCCCTCTGTGTCTTCTCTTGTGCCCAGCCCTGAGTGACCATCCCATCAAAGAACTTACAACAGGTGGCAGGAAGCTGGGAAAGACCCAGGGGTCTCTGGCTGCTGCAGGGAGGGAAAGCTGGGCCCACCCGGCCTCTCGGCTGCCCTTGGTCAGCGCCCCAGCAGAAGCTTCCGGGTGGGAGGCAGGAGAGCCAATGTGAGCATGCCCGACCCAGGCCCCTCCCCTCCGCACCTGCTACAGATCAGGGCGCAGAGAGGCCCTGAGAGGGGCTGGGAGGAGACGGCACAGCGGCTGTCCATGGTTAGGCCGCCTGTGGACGGATCACTCTCTGAAGTGATTCATTTTACTCTCACCCAGTTCTTCCCCATAAGATGAAAAATCACGAGGTCCAAAACGTGGATCCCCCCTATTCCTGCCTATATTCCTAGTGGCACATTCAAGGGCCAGAGTCTGTGCTCAGTGAGTACCTGTTCAGAAAATGAGTAAAGGGAAAAATAATAAATATGTATAATCTACGGAACAGACTATGTGTCTAAGTTATTCCAAATTCAACTGTTTCATTCCTCTATATTCTTTTAGTGAGTTTTCCGGATTGTTTTATTTGCAAATTCTTAATAGAAGGAAGAAAGAAGGGCGGAGGGAAGATAAGAAAGGAGGGAGAGAGGGAAGAAGAAAGAAGAGAAATTCTGCAGCCATTGCTGTATTTCATTATTACTATTTGGACTGAATGGAAATGAACTAACGAGTTAAGATTTCGGTGGCCAAAGACAGCAGAGTAGTTTACCTGTCCCACATACACTTTTGCCTATCTTGATCTTCTGATTACCCAAAATCCTCTAAGATTAGGGCTAGTGAGTGAAGTTTTTGCAAATTTGATCAGTACCTCTCTCCTGTTCTCTGCATTGAGGATTTTAAACTTCGGGCCTGTTTAGTCTTTGGATGGGGGACCACTTGAGAACACCGGGTGCTGCAGGCTTGGGAGAAGGACCTGGCAGCCCACTCCCAAAAAACAATCAGCCTTTGAAAACTCTATGAATGGCAGAGAAGCACAGACAAAATGCTGGGCATGGCAGTGTTGGGGAGTGTTTCATCTGTTGGATATAGGGTTGCTATGATTCAGACCCTACTGGATGGCACCTAACAACAGCAACAAACAGATGCTGGCCCCCTTTTTACTTCTGCATCTATCTTGAGGAGTCATTGCATTTTTACCTTGTTTGTACAGCTCTTATCAGAGAGAAGTCTAGTTTAGCTGCCAAAGAACGCCACAACAGAATAAGTGAGGAATACCTCTCTCTTTCTCTTATCACCCATTAAAATTATATCTGTAGCCAGGGAATGCACCTAAAGCCCCCTGCTTCAATCAAAGTTTTAAAGGCCCTTTGTGTTGGGTTGAATATCTTCATGTTTCCGCTCAGCCTAAGCTTTTGTCTTCATGATCTAAGTACGAGGGTTCTACATTCCTCATTCACATGATTGCCTTAGTTACGGACCCTTCTTGCAAAAGTTCTTTCTTTTGAGAATCTGTGCTTACCAGAAAATGCAATCTGTGCATCATAAAAATATATAAAGAGAACCATAGGGAAATATTTTTGTTAAAAGTAATTGAAAAAATACCTTATGAACAATGTTTTCCATTTAAAAATAAATACTTTTGCTTAACAAAAATATCTCTTGTTAAAGTAAATAATACCATGGTCGATAATCCCTGAACACATTGCCCCATCTTCATGCTAAAAGTCTCCCTCCCACCTCTGCCCTCTTTATAGTCATATCCCATCTTTGGAGACAGCCTCTGGGAGGAGTTCCTTGGGTTCAAGCTGTCCCTGGGACCCCTCAAGCCATTCATCCAAACAAACGCAGTGGGTTTTAGAAGCTCCGTTTATCTTTTCACAGAGTGAGAATGCATAACCCTCTATTTCAACGAAATTTCAAACATCAACTCTGTACAGGCTAAGAAAATTATAGAGGCAATTTTCTCACATTTCCTAATTAACTTTCCTTAGCTCAAAGTACTGATTACACTGTTCTTGGAGCTCTGGATTTCTTACCCTTTTCTGGCTTAAAATTCTTCAGGGGCTCCCCCACACAGGCTACATAAAAATCTCTCCTTTTAATCATGATTCCGCACTTCTACCAACACACAACGTTTTCCAGGCCTCCTCATCAAAAGCTCTGGGTTTAAGCTCCTTTCTTTAGCTCCTCATTCTTGCCTCTAGTTTCGATGATTTGGAACACCAAGGCTGTTCTCTAATGCCAGACTGCCCTCAACTCTCCTTGACTTCTTAGTAACTATCCCTTCATCCTTAAAGATACAACTAGATCTCAAGTCCTCTGGGAAGATTTTTTTTCTCCTCTTCCAAGGTTCATTTTCTCTTCTCCTATTGCATTAGTCTTTCGGTATTTACTATTACACTTATAATGCGACATTTTTTCCTCCTCATCAAAGAAAGCCTAATGTATATAAATAAAAATAAATTAAAAATAAATAAATAAATAAAGCTAAAGTCAACCTAGCAGAGAAGGGACAATTTGGGGAGTGCAAAAGGAGGGAGAGATCTAGCAAAAGGAGGAAATCCTGGGAGAGGAGGAACACGGAGGAATGAGGAATGGGGGAGGGGGTGACCTCAGGGTGAACAGCCCAACTTTAATAGTCCTGGAAATAATTATAATAACACCAATAATACCAAAGAATGGTAATCATATAGATGGGCTAGAAAATTCATGTAATACTACTGACAATGTAAAAAGAAAGTTTACTACAGAAAAAGTTTCAATCTTAAACATAATTGGAACCCAAGGATATATAGAAAAATATTACCATAAAAAGACAAGCAAATGGAAGAGAAGTCTTTGGGGGGTGGAATGGGGGGAGGAAGTGCACAAGAGGGTGAGGGGAAACTTATCTGTGCAATGTACAACAAAATGCATATATGGAAATATCACAATGAAAGGCATTTCAGAATGAATCACATTAAGGCGTACATTAAAATTTTCCAATAAAAAAAGAAAGCCTAATGTGTATGATTCATCAAGGAGTTCTGTGATGTTGTTTATTCAAATCTGCTCACGGGCAGACATGCAGATGAAATTACTTCTTAAATTCTCCACTCACCCTCTGGAATTTGATTATGGTTCCCAGTGGTAAGAAAGCCTACTATGGTTTTATTCTACATTATGTATTTTAATAATTTATCTATTGTTTCGCCTACTAGAAGGCATGCTGCTTGAGGGCAGGGGCATGGCTGTCCGTGCCACGGCCTGGCCTCTGTTGGCCAAAGCTCCCCTTGGTTGCTCCCTCTGTGCCTTGCTCCTAACCCTCTGCCTTAGCATCCACTATGTCTCGTAGCAGAAACTGCTCTTCTAATCCATGCCTCCTTGGCTCATTCCTATCTAATCTTTTAAGGACTCACCAATCTAGGCTGGTTGTTCCTCACCCGCCTTCTCTCCTATCCTGTGCTGAGCTGCATCTGACCTCATTGCACTGGCTTGCCATTACTGACTAATCTTGACGCCTCAAGTCTGTGAGCTCCCAGAAGACAAGGATTACTTTCATCTCTGCAGCCACAGACCTTCCTGAGCCTGGCACAGATTAGCCTCGGTGAGTGCTTTCTAGCAGGTGTATTTGATGGGGTGTTCTTTCCGCCAATTGTCAGCCTCTAACTACAGTTCTGATTCTTGATGAGATGGGGTGGGGGTCTGATCTTTACCACCTAACCCTCTTACCCCTACTCCAGGCAGTTACTTTAGCAAGTCTCCTTGGTCATAGAGGAGCCAATACTGGGTGAACTGAACTTCATTCATCAGAATATAATTGCTCAGCAGCACCCGTTGGCCTCACTAATGCTTTCCTGCCTCTGAGTGACCAAAGTGAGAAACTATTTCATTGGGATTGTCTGTTCTCACTGCATTTGTGCCAGCTACTCTATTCTTTGGGCTGGGATTTAGCTCAGTTGGTAGAGTGCTGCTCTGCAGTCTCTGAGGTCTCAAGTTCGAGTCCCAGCACTACAAAAATGGGAGAAGGACATGGTAATCCACTCCCAAAGCAATCCCCAAAACAATCAGCCATTGAAAACCCTATAAGGGTCGCTATGAATCAGACACAACTGGACTGGCATCTAACAACAACAACTCCATTATTCTTTGGTGTTCCTAACTCTGACCTCACCCAAAAGCCACTTCTAAGTCACTTCTATCCCCCTCAGGGGCTCATGGCTCAGGCCCTCCCACATTTCAGAGACGCATTATTCTTGGACAACAGGAGTAAACACAGCATCTGAATTCAGGTTGACTCTGGCATCTGTGACCACAGCTACATGGAGGTTGTTCCCAAACAAGCATGGTAATTTTGAGAAAGGCTTTGGTTTCCTACTAAAGCTCTAGCCTTCTAACAATTATTGAAGTATCACATATGCAATTTTGGGATGATCTAGTGCTCTTAATGCTTTATCATAAGAGTAATTGTGGCATATCACACCTGCTGAAATTTAAAACCAATAACATCTGGTCTTTGCTAGTAGGGATCTCCTGGCCCTCTACTCACTCCCTTAAGGCCTGAAGATCCCAAGGTGCAGACCTAAGCCCTCAGCTTTTCTTCTTCCAAGTCAATAGTTTTCAAATATCCTTTAATAATAAGCTCTTTTATCCAAACAAACTTAATTGAGACTCTCAGTACCTATTCCAAAAAGCTTATATGTTAATACCAATGTATTTTAAACTCTGTATTAGAGCAATTACTGCTTAAATAATAAACTAACGAGAATAAACATTAAGAAATTAACCAATATATGTACCAGATTCCTTTTTCAGGGACTATATGAGCTATAGCATTCAGTTTAGATCTGAGTTTATTTGCATGTTGTTGTTAGGTACAATTGAGTTGGGTCTGACTCATAGTGACTATGTATAACAGAATAAAAGACGATGCAACACTGTGCGATGCACATGATCTTTTTATGTTTGAATCCATTTCTGCAGCCACTGTGTCTCTTCTCATTTTGAGTCATGCAACATCAGCAAATGGAGGTCCCAGGAACTTTACTCTGTTCCCACCATTAAGGTCCACTGTCCTTTTTTGAGGAGGCAACTCTTCCCCAGTCATCTTTTGAATGTCCTTCAGCCTGAGGGGCTCATTTTCTGGCACTGTATTTGACTGTGCTGTTATGTTATACATGGGGTTTTCAGGGGCTAATTGTCTCAGGAGTGGGCTGCTGAGTCCTTCTCCCTTGTCTGTCTTCATCTGGAAGCTCAGTTGAAACCTGTCCACCATGGGTGGCCCTGCTGGTATCTGAGATAGTGGCAGCATAGCTTTCAACATCCCAGCAACATGGAAGCCCCCCACAGTATGACAAGCTGACAGACATGTGGGGGTTTAGTTGCATAGTGTCTAAACAATGGCTGACCCTCAAAGATACATTATTGCAAACTGTAACAATTTTGGCTTTTATATTTTTAAATTGTACTCTGGAATATGAAATGTACTGGGACATTTTGATTCACAGGTGAATGCTTTATAATATCCCTCAAAGCTACCGAGACGCATCAGAACTGTTGAGAACAGAGCCCTAGCACTATAGGATTGTTGTTGTTGTTGTTGTTAGGTGCCGTCAAGTCGAGTCCGACTCATAGCGACCCTATGTACAGCAGATCGAAACACTTGCCGATTCTGTGCCAGGCAAACAATCTTATTTATGTTTAAGCCCATTGTTGCAGACACTATGTCAATCCATCTGGTGGAGGGTTTTCCTCTTTTGCGTTGACCTGCCACTCTCCCAAACATGATGTCCTTCTCCAGGGATTGTTCTCTCCTGACTACATGTCCGAAATATGTAAGACGCAGTCTGGCCATTTTTGCTTCCAAGGAGCACTCTGGTTGTACTTCTTCTAGGACAGATCTGTTGGTTCTTTTGGCAGTCCA